>PVIR01002758.1:0-97717 GCA_004026965.1 Petromus typicus
GTCTCGCTTTGTGGTTCAGGCTGGCCCTGAGCTCAGCCTCAAACTCACATCACAGCAATCCTCCTGCCTCTGCCTCCCGAGTGCTGGGATGACAGGCGTGAGCCACCACGCCCGGCACTGTGGTATGTGGTACTGGTTGCTGCTGGGTGTGGGTCTCCACACCCAGTATTGTTATGTGGTTACCGGGGAATCGAAACCGGGCCCTTGCGCTTGCAAGACAGGCGCCGGAACCACTGAGCTAACTCCCCGGCCCTAGACTGGCATTTGACTTGGTAGATAGTGCTTTCTGTTAAACTATGATCTGGAAATACTCTTTACTTTTTCTAAAGTCAATTTTTTGATTCAGCTAAGAGCATTATAACGTGGGGCGTTTATGGTGCAGAAGAAAGAGGTTGACAGTGGAGATTAACCTATGAGTGTGACCTTGGCAAGTCACTGTGCTGTCTTCCCTGAACTTAAGCACGGTAGACTGGGCTGTACTTAGAGGTCACTAAGGTCCCTTTAGAACTAAACATCTCTGGGGCCGGGGATATAGCTCAGTGGTTCCGGTGCCTGTCTTGCAAGTGCAAGGACCCGGGTCCGATCCCCGGTAACCACATACAATACTGGGCGTGGAGACTCACCCCAGCAGCAACCAGTACCACGTACCACAGTGCCAGGCGTGGTGGCTCACGCCTGTCATCCCAGCACTCGGGAGGCAGAGGCAGGAGGATTGCTGTGATGTGAGTTTGAGGCTGAGCTCAGGGCCAGCCTGAACCACAGAGTGAGACCCTGTCTCAAAAAAACCTTAAAAACAAAACAAAAACAGAACTAAACATCTCTGCTTCTGAGCAGGACCAGTTATCTGGGGACACAAATACTTTTGTACTTGTGTACAGGTACTACTGCGATGCCGAGTGAAGACTATGAGACCTTCTATAATGCTTACTCCTGGGATTGCTGTTAAAGTCTGTTCTTTTTTTTTTTTGTCTTCAACAGTCAACGACAACACAAACAGCAGAGTGGTCCTTTGGTCCTTCTTTGAAGCTCTTGTTCTAGTTGCCATGACACTGGGACAGATCTACTACCTGAAGAGATTTTTTGAAGTCCGGAGGGTTGTTTAAAAGGCCTTTTCCTCATGATCCCAAACTCATAATTCACTTGTTTACCAAAACCTTGGTCATAATAGTGTCATTAGTTTCTACATTTTTATTTTTGGAACTGTACCTACACAACTTATGTTTCTTTGTGATTAATAGATATTGGGGAGACTTGACTTTTTAGGAAAGTCATAGTGAAACTTTGACATTTGATCAGCATAAAATTTCTTACTTGAATGCTGCCTTCCTTTTACAGGTCCTTCCAGAATTTAAACACTGTAAACAGAATACAGGAGTATAGTTTTTTATCACACCGTTTTTTGTTTTCATTTAAAAGCGCAGTTTGTTCAGGAATTTGGCATAAGGCCTGATAGGACCTTATTACAATGACTGCAGTCTCCGGACTCCCTCCTCCTGTGGCTGGAGTCATTGAAGATCACTTTGCCCAGCTGTGAGATGAAACTGATTTCAGTCTTGACATTTCTGCCCAGCACAGTGGCGGGGCGCTCTGACTTAGGAGTGCGCAGCGGGCTGGGTCTTTTTATACTGTCCCCCAGTGTGCTTCAGTCTGAGACTTGCCCCAACACACATTTCCCCCTAAATTTTCCTAGTGAACCTTCAGACTAAATCACCCCCCCATAAACTGGTGATAGCAGCGAAGCTAACGATGGTTTAGTTTCCTCCTGGCCCCCTAAGAAGCTGCTGCTAAGCCAATTCCCTGGGTGTTTCAGCAAATGCCAGCGACTCTGCTGGCACATCCCTTTTTTTTCTTGGCACGTAGGAAATATGCAATCACATCATTGGAAAAGTTGGGATTTCTGATGCCAAAGGGTGAAAGCCTCTTGGGTTTCTTTGCAGTGATGAACAGCCACTATCTTCCTTTTCATTTAGGGCACTGAACACCAGTGTCAGTGTCAGCACTATGGTTCTTGTTTTTGTGTCTCCGGGGTTTTTCTTTGTGGCACATTTGAATCTTGTTTTATATAAAATGAAACGACTCTTGCTCTTTGATGATGGGTTTAAGATGAAAGGAGCTTCTGGGTTTGGTGTGGGAGTGATCTGGGATTATGTTGTGACTGATGTATATTAGTTACTTGTACATTTTTTTTTTTTGACCTTTGCAAGGGGAAACTATAAGTAACAATTTTATATAGTTAATTTAAATTTGTTACAGGTTTTCATGTTCAGGACAATTTTTCAACCTTGGGTGAAAATACTTGCAACAGTTTACTGATAAGGTGACTTTCACCTTGGGACAGCTGTTGCATGCCAATTTTTTTTGTGTGTGGAAACACTTCAAAATTGAATTAAATATGTAAATGCAAAATTGGTTGTGTATCTGATATGCCCCAGGTTCAGTAAAATAAACAATTCTTTTTAAAAACAGTCAGTATTCTGTGTTTTATATATTAACCATGGTTGACTCCCTTTTGTTAAATACCAACATTGTATTATTTGAGGTGAGATATTCTCATGTTTATGTAATTATTAAACCTACTATATATGTCTGTTACTTTTTTTTTTTTTTTGAGACAGGGTCTCCCTTTGTTCAGACTGACTCTGAACACACTTTGTGGTCTCAGACTCACAGCAATCCTCCTGCCTTTCTGTCTGCTGAGTGCTGGGATTACAGGCGTGAGCCGCCACACCTGGCATTGTGAATGTGGGGATTGAACTCGGGACCTTGCATTTGCCAGGCAGATGCCAGAACCACTGAGCTAACTTGTAGGCCCACGTCTGTCACTTTTTATTTCTACAAAGGAGACTAGTGAATAGGAACACAATTTTTAGTGTCCTTTTTTTTTTTCTATTTGGAGACAGGATCTTGCTTTGTAGTTCAGGCTGGCCCAGAACTCACTATAGCCCAGGTGAGCCTTGAACTCACAGCAGTGCTTCTGCCTCTGCATCCTGAATACTGAGATTACAGGAATGAATCACCACACCTGGCATTGTGGTGTGTGATACTGGGGTTCAAACATGGGACCATGTGCTTGTCAGACGCCAGAACCACTGAGCTAAATCCCCAGCCCTAGTTTCCTTTTTTTTTTTTTCTTTAACACTTGGAAAACAATATGAATTTGTGTCACAACCATCTTTTTTATGGATGTGGCAAATAGATTTGAGAGTAAACGATTCGCTCAAAGCCTGAGAATAAAAGGCAGAGCAGAAATTTCTTCTGTAAAAATTGTTCCTCACTAACGGCTTTCTAGGAATCAGAGCCACTGTGTCCCAATACTGTGCAATGGCCTGGCTGTTGCTAAGCGCTTCCATGCTTTGGCCTTTCTCTCGGCACTTCCATTACATTGGGTAAAGTCATTTTGGAAATGAGGGACTGGGAAAACATCTGAGGATTAGAGAAATAGCAAAGGGGCATGAGACCAACAGCTGTGGTTATCTGTGTAGTGGCTTTGGGTTGCCTGGAAGTGCCCTGCCATGAGCCTTCTAGGGAAAATGTTCAGGCTTTGATCTTTGCATTCGAGGTGACAGCAGTCTGCACGAGTGCTATTTCTTTCTTCTCCCGTTAGTTCATCTTACACATCTGACCCCTGTATGCAACAATTACAGTAAGAGAAATAACACTTGCGGGCTTACTGTTGAGGAGGGGGGAGGAAGCTTCTACATTGCTTGTCAATGTGTAATGCTGTGGTGGGGACATAAAGCAGGGTAGGGGTAGGTGTAGGGACCAGAAGGGAAAGCCATCACTGAGACAGTGACCTGTGCAAAATGAAGGCTGTGAGGGAGCGCGGCGCGCACGCATCTGAAGGGAATTTGTGCAGGAGCCCGGCGAATGACAGCGTGCTGAGCGCATGCGTGTGCACTGAGTGGCCCTAGCTGGTGGAAATAAGGACTGGGAAGACTTCTCGGTGAGGACTCCGGCCATAACTTCCCGAAAGGAATCCAGTGTTCACACCCGAGGGGCGCTGAGTCCGCTCCGTCTGCCCTATCCTGAGTCTGTCACCTCGGGGCTCCTGGACGTGGAGTTGTGCTGCCATCTGCCTCCGACCGGTGGAGGTAATGGAAGAGGCGGGCCAGTCTCTCCACTGCAAAGCCTGCTCTGCGTTTCAGGAAGGCAGCAGCTGCCAGGGCGGCGGGGACGCCGGTCCAGTCCCTTGGTCGCTTCCGCGGTTCCCCGCTCCGGAAGCGAGAACACCTTTCCTGCACGTGGGAACGTCGCCGCTCAGACACTGTTTCCGGCCGGTTGCGTGCGTTCCCGGAAACGGAAGTGCTAGCTGGAGCTACACCGTCGGCGTCCGGGTGGCTGCGACTGCGGCTGCTGTAGAGCGCGGCATGGAGCACGTGACGGAGGGCTCTTGGGAGTCGCTGCCCGTGCCGCTGCACCCGCGGGTGCTGGGTGCCCTGCGGGAGCTGGGATTCCCGTATATGACTCCGGTGCAGGTATCTGACCCGAGGCCAGACGGGGAAGTGAGGTCGGGAGCCGGGCAGGCACCTGCTTCGTCGGACATCGCCCGTAGGTGACGGAACCGGGACGCCAGGAAGCGGGACGCCAGGCTGCCTGGACTCTGCGGCGCTAGCTGGCTAAAGACCATGCCCGAGGAGATTCGCGGTTGTTGCGCCTCGCCGGTCCTGTCCCCGCGCACTACGGGCCTGGGCTGCTGGGGTCCTGGGTCCTGGGTTCAGACCCCGACCCTGCCCGCGATGAGATCTCAAACTTCATCTCTCTGTGCTTCACTCTCCGTCCCTGTGAGCGGAGGAAAATAACAAGGCTTACTTCATAGGGAGTTAGATAAAACAGCGGAGGCATATTATGGAGTTGAAGAAACATTAACTGTGAAGTTGGAGAAGTGAGATGTCCTAGCCCCATTCAAGAAGCATTTATTCAGGACCTGATGTGTATCAAGTGTTCTAGACTCTGGAGATTTTGCAGCCTTTTTTTGAGACACAGTCTCACTTTGTGGTTCAGGCCGGCTCTGAACTCACTATGCAGCCCAGGCTGTCCTTTCAGCAGTCTTCCTGCCTCTGCCTCCCGAGTGCTGAGATTACAGGCGTGAGCCACCAATCCTGGCAGATTTTGCAGTTTTGGTACCTAGTCCTGAGCCTTCCTTTCTAGAGCAGGCGCTGCTGTGGTGAAGAAAGGAATGAGGTGATTTCCGCTGGTGCTGAGTGAGGAAGGAGCTGGGAGAGGGGTGAAGTAGTGGGTTAGAGCAGGCCCGGAGGGTGCTGGCAGGGCTCCCCCTTCCCTGTCACCTATCTGAAGCCTCAGTGATCCGGAAGGGGCTGGCTCTGGGGTTCTGGGCGGCAGACTTCCAGCAGAGAGAAATGCCAGTACTGTGCCTTGGGGCTGGCTGGAGATGAGCTCAGCCCCGGAAGGACCTTGTGTCTGAGCACCTGAGTGGGGTCAGAGTGGGCCAGAGCGGGGGTTGAGTCCTGCAGGGACTTGGGCTTGTCCCTGAGTCTGGTAGAACCCATCACTTGTGGGAAGAAGGGGAGGGCTGTGTGGAGAGGATGGACTTTGGAGGGGCACAGAAATAAGGGGCCAGTTATTGTTGCCCAAGAGGTGCCAGTGTCCTGAAGTTGCATGGGAGCAGTGCGGAGACATCAGATTCAGGATGGCTCCAGGGTTGCTGAGGGCCAGCTGAGGGTGTTATGACCAGGGGGATCTAGAAGGACCCCAATGGTTTTGTTCTTGGTAGTTGTTACCATTTACCAAGATGAGGGGAGGCTATTTTGGTTTTAATTTTAGAATTTTGTTCAGGAATAGTGAGTTTATGATGTCCCTGACACCAAAAGGATTCTTTTTTTTTTTTTCTGAAAAGAAAAAATTTATTTTTATCCCATTCTCCTTCCTTATTGTTATAGACAAGAAAGCCATTTCTTTCCTTTTTGAACAGCTTTTTTTTTAAATTGAGTTTTGGTATATCCTATGTATGACTTACAGTCACATTTGTCATTGAGAATTCTACCTGTACATGATACATCGATTCTTAGGGATGATCTTCTTGTAAGAGCTGGAGGCCCCCTGTGATTTGTAAACTGAGAGGGTGTGTGTGAGTCACTGTTCTGTGACACTAGAGCTGGAAGACACAGTGCTTGTTGCCTTGGTTACTTGAGGTCCAGTCGGCCACACGCAGTGTCCTGGGGGCTCAGAGTCACCGCAGGTCCATGGCGTTCTTTAACCTGTGCTGTGCAATCTCTCCCCAGTCCGCGACCATCCCGCTGTTCATGAAGAACAAAGATGTTGCTGCGGAAGCGGTGGGTGCATTATGCCTTGGCCTGTCCCGTGGTTCCTTCCAGTGAACTGGGATGGGGAGCGGACCAAAACCTTCGCTCTCCCCCTCGCAGGTCACAGGTAGTGGCAAAACCCTTGCCTTCCTCATTCCCATCCTGGAAATCCTCCTGAAAAGGGAAGAGAAGCTAAAGAAGCATCAGGTGAGCGCGTGAACATGATTGATCGCCCCCGGAGAGTTCACAGCTCAGGAAGGAGCTGCTCAAAAGTGGAAAAGTGGGCCAGGAATGTCGCTCAGTGGTGCCATGTCTGCCTCGAGAGCACAGGGCCGTGGGCAGAGCCCCTTCCGTTTCTCTTTGTGTACTGTGAGCGTGTGTCCTTCTCATGGTTTTCTTAGTGCAGCTTTTCACATTTCTGGGCTTTTTCTTGGTCATTTTGCTGTCGAAATGGCTCCCTAGTGATTCTTGTTCTCAAAGTGAGTCATAGAGCTGCTAGTCCTGAGTTCGGTGGTCACAAATCAGTGGTAAACAGTAAATAAGATGCCTTTAAACCAACCTCCATAAAACAGAGTGTGACTGATGCAGATGCGCCCTGAGACTGCAGGGTGAGCTGACTGTACGCTTCCTGCAGGACCCCTGTTTTGTGTTCACTAATTCCGTGCTCACGTGCGTAACGACAAGTGCCTGGAATTCAAAGCAGCTCCGTGCTGTGACCTGTATTCTTTGAAAGCCCAGAAAGTGCAGTTTCCCTGGGCGCTGACTAGTCCCCTGGGAGCAGAGGGTGTGGGTTTGTGGGTGTGCCCCTCCCCCACGGACCACACCCCTTCCCCTGGCTAGGTGGGTGCCATAATCATTACCCCCACTCGGGAGCTGGCCGTTCAGATCGACGAGGTCCTGTCACATTTTACGAAGCCCTTCCCGCAGTTCAGGTGAGTCGGCCGCTGATCCCGGGGTGCCCTGGCTGCTGTCTGGCCCGAGTTGCTCAAAAGCCGCTGCCTTTTTCAGCCAGATCCTTTGGATTGGAGGCAGGAACCCTGGAGAGGATGTGGAAAAGTTCAAGCAGCAAGGGTGAGTGTGCGTCCTCTGCCTTCTTGCTGGCCTCGCTGTGGCCTGACTGAGGACCTCAGGGCCTGTCACGCTGGCCAGCCTTCTGGCTGCTGTGCGGGCTCCTAGCTGAGGCCCGGTACACACTCCCAGCTCCTCTTCCAGCCTGGGCACCCAGACCTGTCCCCTGCAGCCCTTGCTTTCTCTGCCTGTTGCATGCTCTGCCCCTCTCCTGGCCTTCTTACTGCTCGGTTTGAAGGCTGTCGAAATTGATATTTTGGAAGTTGACAGTATTCCCAAGTTCTAAGTCGTGTGGCAGATGTTACCTTTCTTCCCAAAGAGGGAACATTGTCGTGGCCACCCCAGGCCGCCTGGAGGACATGTTCCGCAGGAAGGCGGAGGGCTTGGACCTGGCCAGCTGCGTGCGGACTCTGGATGTCCTGGTGCTGGATGAGGCAGACAGACTTCTGGACATGGGGTTTGAGGCCAGGTACTAGATTTGCGCTCCACTTGTGGTGGGCAGTGGGGCTAGTAGAAAAAAGCAAAGTGAATTCCTTTATTGCTTCAGGACACTTATTAAGCAGGAATTTCAGATCAATAGGTAGTCAGGCCTTCAGATTCTGTCGACATTTCCTTTCCAAGCCTATCTTTGATCTTAAAATGTGTTTTCCTTTAAGTTTTTATTTTTTAATAAATTCATATACCATATAATGATCTCCTAAAGTCTATAGGGTATTGGGTTTTAGTCTCAAAAAGTTCTTAATTTCACTCTCATGTTCGCTTACCATGCTTGTTTGCTTATTTTGGAGACGCCTGGGAAAAATGAAAGTATAAAGAAAAAGCAAATTGTTCAGAATTCACTTCCAGTGTGATCAGCTATTACTGTTTTGTTGACTTCTCTTCCGGTCTCTTCATTGTTATTTTTTTGTTTTTGAGAAAGGGTCCTACTTAGTAGTTCAGGGTGGCTTGGAACTCACTGCGTAGCCCAGACTAGTCTGGAAGTTGGTATGATCCTCTTGCCTCAGGCTCCCAAGTGCTGCGATTATAGGCGTCCACCACCATATTTGGCATTTCCCGGCTTTTAAAATATGTCTAACACCATGTGTTGGCTGTTTGTAGGGGGGAGATTAAGCACACGCTGTCTTTTCTCAGCATCAACACCATCCTGGAGCTCCTGCCCAAACAGAGAAGAACAGGCCTTTTCTCGGC
Organism: Petromus typicus; assembly: GCA_004026965.1. NCBI lineage: Eukaryota > Metazoa > Chordata > Mammalia > Rodentia > Petromuridae > Petromus > Petromus typicus. The sequence continues at coordinate 8,517 of PVIR01002758.1, forward strand.
CACGCAGACGCAGGAGGTGGAGAACCTGGTGCGTGCCGGGCTCCGCAACCCCGTCCGCATCTCTGTGAAGGAGAAGGGTGTGGCAGCCAGCAGCACCCAGAAGACGCCCTCACGGCTTCAGAACTACTACATGGTGGGTACCGGGATGGCAGGTGCTCTTGGGACCCGCTTGGGGCACTCGGAGGAAGGGTTTGTAAAATATGGCCTGGTGGTTCAGTGGAAGTGTGTTGAGGGACAGAGCTAGGACAAAAGATGGAGGATGTCTTAGGATCATGACTCTGAACCTCCCAGCCCAGTGGACCACCAGACATTCGTGGTGCATGTGTATGGTTGGCCCGTGCAGTCTGGGGTGTCAGATGGCACCTTTGTCATTGGGGCACAGCTTGCAGACCATGCAGGAAACATGTGGGTCAATACTTCATTTTTGACCTGCACCTGAACACTGCTGGGTCTGTGGTGGCGAATCCTTGCTGTCATTTCTTCTCCAGGGGTGGGCAGCTTTGGGATAGTTGGTCGGCTTGGTCATGAGGTCAGTGAGGTCCTTTCTTCTTTCCTTGCTGGGTACCTGGCCCTGGTGTGGTCTAGGCCCTGGACACAGATATGTGCACAGAGGGGCCCATTCCCACATTACTGGGGCCCCGTGGCTGTGGGCTGGTGGGTGGATGAGGCCGCTGGCCCTGTGCTATAGGATCTTGCAGATCAGAAACCACCCTTGGGTGCCCTCCTGGAGAAGGTGTGGAAATCCACGCGCTTTCCTGAAGCAGGAGTTGCTTGCCTGTCACATGTTCCAGGGGAGGGAAGGACTCAGCATTCTGTGAGGTTGTGGGGCAGGTTGTGGTTTTATCCCTTGCAGAGTCCCTTGCTGCACTACCCATCACCACCTGCAGGAGGCGCTGTGGTGGTGCCATTTCCTGGGGTTGCTTGGGGAGGTTCTTAGGACATAGCGCCCATACTCACCAGCTGTGGACATTTGCTGAGGCCTTCCACTATCTTGCATTCACTTAGGTGACTGCATGTGACTCCAGACAGAGATTGAGTAGAGCCAGGGACCGTTCCTGTGCGTGTAGTGTCTCCAGCACAGACCTGGATGGAGGCGAGAGCGGTAGTAAAGCCATGCGGTGTGTCGGACCTGCCTTTCTGATGGCCATGCTCACCTCAGGGGGTGACCTTAGAGCTGGCGGCAGCCCCTCCTGGGAGCTCGTCGGTCATGTTCCCTCCTGCAGCAGCCAAGCCTTGAGGCCGGGTCTGCTTGGCCATGTCCCCTGGAGCCGAAGCAGGTGTGGCCCCTGAAGAGTGTTGGGGTTGGGCGGATCAGAGGACACCTGTTTCATGATCTAGTGTCGTAATTAGCGTTTACAGTCAGCTGCCAAGAGGATCGATTGTCAGGCTGTCTGCACCTGGAGGAAATGGAATCCTTCACACAGAAGGTTGGAACTGAAAACAGCTATGGGGGTTATTGATTTTTTAAAACATGTTTTAAATTTTTCCTTTTTTGTTGTAGGTATGTAAGGCAGATGAGAAGTTTAATCAGCTGGTACATTTTCTTCGGAATCACAAGCAGGAAAAACACCTAGTATTTTTCAGGTAACCCCTCTGGACTTGAGCAGTGTACAGGGTCACTGCCCTGGGGTCTCAGTCCCGGGCAGGGTGGCCTCAGGTGCAGGCCATGTTGGGCTGCAGGTCACGGGGGGCTGTACTCCTGTGTGCTGAGGGTTGGGGGTCCGAAGGTCAGCAGCCGGCCCTGCTGTCCAGGACCGTCACAGTACTGCCTCTGCGGCAGCGCTGCCTCTCCTGGCTGCTGTCTGAGGACGCAGGTGTCCAGGGATACACAACGCAACCCTGTCTCAGAACAAAGAGATCTCAAAAAGATTGCTGCCCTCCTTGCGGAGAACTTTACTGCACGGCGTGTCTGCACTGAAGGTGGGCCTTGGGGTGCAGGGGTAGCCATGTCTGCCTTTTTGATCGGAAGGCAAAGAGCTCTGGGGAACTGCTCTGCCCTCACGACTTCAGTTGAAAGAAGTGGCGGGCTGTCGCCCAGGTCTGCCCTGGGTTCCCCATGTCACAGCAGGTGAGGAGCATGTGCACAGCCTTTGGGTTGGCTTGTCTCCTGCTCCCCTCCAGACCTCTCTTGATTTTTGGCAATGTCAAAAATTTTATGTCTTTTCCATCTATCAATCTATCAGTAAAACATTCTAGTTGCATGGAAGCTGACCCTTAGGAAGAAGTAAAACTACACACGTGCATGTGCACACAGATAAAACAGGCGTCACAGCTGCATTCTGCTAGGTGGGAAGCATCCTGATGTTTTCTAAAAAGTATTTAACTGTTACGATGCTGCTGGAAACCACCAAGTCGGATTCTGAGCCCCGCAGACTATTTAAAGAAGTGAGTTGTCTGAATCTCACCATTATGTACTGCAGGCATGTACAAAAAGTAAGGGTCGTGCCCCTGAGTGTGTAAAACCCCACGTTAATGTGCACACATATGCTTTGAGGAAAACAGCAAAGAATAATGGTCTCCTGGCCCCGCATGAGGCATTTAAAGTAGTCAGACTCCAGGGGAGCCAGGCCTGGCCTGTAGGCTTCCCGCCTGCTCACGCTCCCCGTGGCCAGCTTTACTCCCTTCAGCTGGAAGTGGACGTGGATCCCTCCCGCTTGGGTTTAGGAACAGGTTGCTGGGTGTTAACTGCTCAGATGCGAACCCCGGGCGGACAGCCTTGGCAGGACTTCCCGGGCCATCTCTGTTGGGCAGGCCTCACAAGGTGACCCTGCTGCAGCTCTCTGTCCTTGGCAGGCCCACCTCACTTGAGAAGTATCTGCGATTCAGGATCAGCTCAGAGTCGAGTGCTTTGCTGAGCCCTTGGGAAGCCTGCTAACTGAGGAAGGAGCACTTCTCCGTGAGGAAAGCAGGAATATTTTTGAGACATTTTGGTTTTTTGAGACAGGGTCTTGCTGTGTAGCACAGGCTCATCTTGAAGTCACAGGGATCCCCAGCATGGGGATCACAGGCCGCACCCCGACAGCTGGTCCTTTGTGTGAACATGTTTAGGAAGGGGGCTACATTCTCAGGGGTTTGACTTATGTTTAAGGGATTTTGCCAAAAGATTGGCCTTTCAGCAGCCAAGAGGATTTCTGGATGTCTCTGAAGTCACTGTGCCCCTGTTCACCCAGAGGCCCTGCTATTGTTCTCTGTCCTGGATCTGTTGCTGGGCACTCCCTTCCCCAGGGTAGGACTGAGCTGGGCCACGGCCCTGAGCCCTTGTCCCCCACAGCACCTGCGCCTGTGTGGAGTACTACGGGAAGGCCCTGGAGGCCCTGCTGAAGGGCGTGCGGATCATGTGCATTCACGGGAAGATGAAGTACAAGCGCAACAAGATCTTCGTGGCCTTTCGCGGACTGCAGAGGTGAGCAGGCCGCACCTTCCCGGGCACCAGTGCACCTGTCTCCCTCCTGGAGCCTCTTCCACCTCGTGCCTTCTTTCTGCATTTTCTCTGTAGAAGTGAAACCCCCTTTCCTGCCTCATTGCCCTGTGCTCTTGGCCGGGGCCACTTTTGTCCCTGCCAGACTGTAGACCCTGTGGGGCCAGAAGCGCTACGGCGCACAAGCGCGCCCGGACCTCCCAGCCCGGCCGGTGGGGGTTTTGTTCATTGTCCCCTGGGTGAAACCACCTGCGGGCGCTCCGCATGGTGACCATGCAGCAAGGACCTGGGAGTCCTAGTGAGCACGGCTTGGCTTCATTTGTTTAAATCCTGGTGTGGCACACAAAAGTCCTCTTGAGAGCCCAGTGACATAGCCCACTACTGTTCCCAGTCACCGAGGGAAACGCCACCTGTTCCCTGAGGTAGCTGCTGAGGGTTAGGCTTTTGCCACCGATCTGTTTTGTTCTTCCCGTGGAAACATGAATTTTATTCTGTTTATGTAGTATTTTTTTTTTTTTAGGTTTTTTTGAGACAGGGTCTCGCTTTTTGTGGTTCAGGCTGGCCATGAGCTCAGCCTCAGACTCACATCACAGCAATCCTCCTGCCTCTGCCTCCCGAGTGCTGGGATTACAGGCGTGAGCCACCACGCCCAGCACTGTGGTATGTGGTACTGATTGCTGCTGGGGTGAGTCTCCATGCCCAGTATGGTATGTGGTTAACGGGGATCAAACCCGGGTCCTTGCGCTTGGAAGACAGGCGCTGGAATCACTGAGCTAACTCCCCGGCCCATGTTTATTTAGTTTTTTGAGATAGAGTCTTGCTTTGTAGTTCAGACTGGCTCTGACTTCACTGTGTAGCCCAGGCAAGCCTTGGACTCATCTGGAGTGCTAGGATTACAGATGTGACCCACCACTCCTGGCAGTGTGGTATGTGGTACCAGGGATCGAACTCAGGACCTTGTGCTTGCCAGGCAGATGCCAGAACCACTTAGCTAAATCCTCAGCCCTTAAATATGAATTTTAAAAGCTCTCACACTCTCTCTTCCACTGCCCATTTCTGTCGGGAACTTGTAATGACTTAGAGATTCTTGGAGACTGTTGCCATCTGTCAGATTTGCAGCTGTGATAAACTGGAGCCTCACAGAGGCAGGGTCTTGAGGCCTCGTGGGAGCTGTCCTCCTTTCAGAGCTGCTCTCCTCCGCAGCGGGATCCTGGTGTGCACGGATGTGATGGCCCGCGGCATTGACATTCCTGAAGTCAACTGGGTTCTACAGTACGACCCTCCTAGCAACGCAAGGTGGGTGCCCTCTTGTGGGCATCTAGCTAGGAAAGTAGGAACCAGAAATGTTCAGAGCGTCATTTTCCAGAGCAAAAATAGGAAATGACAAATTCTGGAGCGAGTTTGTCCATTGCTGCAATTAAAGCTACTTTCAGATGCTGAAAGTTCTTGCAGAAATGGGCCATAGAAGCATAAATGAACAGAAGCAAGACTCCTTATGTGGCAGTTGAAGCACAAGGCATATTAAGCTCATATTCCTAAGATACGTTTCAACTGCACAGTGGTGCTGCACTGCACCCCACGCCCAGGGATGAGCGTGACCCCTTTTATTTTTTGTGAGGGAGTAGGTCTTGCTTTTGGCTGTACCCTAGACAAAATCCTCCTGCCTTAGCCTCCCAACTGCTGGGATTACAGGTGTGTACCGTGCCCAGATTTCTTAATTTCTTTAGATTTTCCTTTTCAGTTTTATGATTTGCTTTTTTTTTTGTACCGAGGATCGAACTTGTGACTGTGCGCTTGTGAAGCAGGCCCTAAAACCACTAAGCTAAATATGTGGCCTTCTTTTTGAGACAGGTTACCATTCTGTAGCCCAGGCTGGTCTTGAACTCTCAGCAACCCTTCTACTTTAGCATCCTGAGTGCTGAGATTACAGCTGTGAGCCACTGTGCTTGGCATTTTATACTTTTGTTGTTTCTTTACTCCATTTTCTGCTGCAACCCTGTCCTTGTCTGATCAGAGAGAAAGATACAGACCTCACTCAAGTTTGACTGAGTTGACATTTTATCTTTCCAGGGTCTTGTCTTCAGTGTCTGTTAATTGCCCGCTGTCCCATTTGTTCTGCAGGCTGTGGCTGGGGAATCACAGTCCCAAAGGGTTCTGCTTACCTTATTTATCCCTGGGCACTTCTGTCCCTACAGTGCCTTTGTGCATCGCTGCGGCCGCACAGCCCGGATTGGCCGTGGTGGCAGCGCCCTGGTGTTCCTGCTGCCCATGGAGGAAGCCTACGTCAACTTCCTTGCCATCAACCAGAAGGTAAATACTCCTCTGTCCAAGATCGAATGAGTGCCCCTTCTCCACAGCGGGGGCGCAGCTTAGTGGGGTGCACAGCCTGGGCAGCAGCCTCTGCCAGACCCAGGTGAGAGTCACCATGAGAAATCTCACTTCCAGATTTTAGTTAAAACACTTTTCCCCACTATGGAAAATGCAGGGGTTGGACTCGGGCTTTGCTGTGCTGTGATTTTCGGGGCCTAGCAGAGTTGAGAGAGCTGCGGGAGCGGTGTGGGCAGCCAGGGAAGGTGGTGAGTGTGTGCCTCTTGCAGTGCCCGCTGCAGGAGACACGCTGCCAGGGGAACACGGCAGATCTTCTCCCAGAGCTCAAGGCCATGGCCCTGCGCGACAGAGCCATGTTCGAGAAGGGCATGAGGGCCTTTGTGTCCCACGTCCAGGCCTACGCCAAGCACGAGTGCAACCTCATCTTCAGGCTGAAGGGTGAGTCGGAGTTTTCCTCACATCTGTTCCCTCTTAACCGAAGGCATCATGGGTGTGAACTGCATCGCATCCCATACCCCGCAAGTCAGCATGGACTGATGTCTCTTAAATGTCTTAAGAGAACATCTTCCTAGGCTTTGGGGAGACTGAATAAATTAGCCACTGCTTGCTGTGTGTGCTTCTTTACTTGGTAGAAATGGAATTAATTTTACTCTTAAAATGAATCCATAGAGTTAGTAAAGACTGTTTTGAAGAATCTTCCATTGTTGATTGCTGAAACTATGTTGGGTGTGCTAACTCTGCTCTTTTGGTTTAATCAGATCTTGATTTTGCTAGTCTTGCTCGAGGTTTTGCCCTGCTGCGGATGCCCAGGATGCCAGAGCTGAAAGGCAAGCAGTTCCCAGACTTTGTTCCTGTGGATGTTGACACAGACACGATTCCATTTAAAGACAAAGTCAGGGAGAAGCAGAGGCAGAAACTGCTGGAGCAGCAAAGAAAAGAGAAGACAGCAAACGAGGGCAGAAGGAAATTCATAAAAAATAAAGCTTGGTCAAAGCAGAAGGCCAAAAAGGAAAGAAAGAAAAAAATGAATGACAAAAGAAAAAGGGAAGAGGTAGTTTCCTTATTGTTTTAAATTTAGAATAAGCTGGGCACACGGGTGGCATTTGCTTGTAATCCCAGCCCTCGGGGGGGAGGGGGTGTTTAGGCAGGAGGATCACTGTTAGTTCGAGACCAGCCTGGGCCCCTTAGCCAGACCCTGTCTCACCAACAGAAAATCCAGGGCACATGTCATCGTAGTAGACTCAGAGCAGGAGCGGTGGGTTTTTGGTTTCTGTGCTGTGTGGGTTACCGGGGTGGGGGAACTCGTGCATACTGAGATACAACTCGCTCTCTGCGTGCATGCGCTGTGGCCCAGGGACTCAGTGATCTTTTGGCTTCTTCCACACACAGGGATCTGATGTTGAAGAGGAAGACATGGAGGAACTTCTTAATGATACGAGACTCTTGAAAAAGCTTAAAAGAGGCAAAATTACTGAAGATGAATTTGAGAAGAGATTGCTAACGAGTAGCAAGAGAGCAGCCTGGACAGCGGGCCCAGGGTTCTCGGAGCCAGAAGAGGGCTGCTGATGCCAGGCCTCAGGTGAAGCGCAGGAGGGGACAGTGCTGTGGCCTTCCCTGGGAGCGGGGTGGTGAGACGCGGAGGGAGAGCAGGCCTGCAGAGGGGCTGCCTGGCTTCCTGGTGAGCGCTCTCCTGACAGCGCTCCAGACTGCAGTCTATAGGGGAAATGTAAAGTGCCTTCAGTGTAAAGGAAAGATGTTGGTATTTATTTTGATAGTCACCTGTAAGTAAAGGGTACTTTTTTTCTCTAAGATGGCTTTATACTGACTCTTTTAAGATAAAAGATGTGTGCGTATCTGTGACTTAAGTTCCTCTGAGTTTTCAGGTCCCTGACCCTGATCTTCAGACTTTTCACCCCACACGGCACCTGGGTGCTGCTTGCACCCAGTTGGCCAAACCACACACCACCCGGATATCCCGTGGGCTGTGTGGGGCCAGAGCCAATGTCTAGGGCCTGGAGTGAGCTTGCAGTATTTTCAAAACCTTCCGTAGAATTTATTGATAAAGATGTCCAATTTGCTCCCAAGTCTAATTTTAAAAAGCTGTTTAGAACCCAAACCCGTTTAAAGGCAGTTCCCATCTTTTACAGATACAGAATTTAGGTTTACACGTAGCCTGGAAGGGAGGCGTCTCCCCAGGCGGTGAGCCATGTGGAAGCTGCTGCGAATGCTCCTGCCGGCCTCGTGTTCTGCACAGCTGGCACAGCCTGGCTTCACCTGCTCCAAGGTCCGTGTGTCTCCTGCTTTCATTACGAGACATCTTGTGTAGTGTCCTGGCCAGCTGTTGGTCACTATGGCAGAGGGTCACTGTCTGCAGCCCATGCTGTTTCCACGGACGCTTTCGGCCAATCAGCCAAGTGCGAAGGATAAGAAGGGAGGCCGCTCCCATGAGCCAGGGAGTCTGATCTCACTTGGGTTTCTGGAAACAGACCGACTGGAAGTCAACAATTTTAGATGGGTCTGAGCCGTGAGTGAAACACTCCAGGATTTATGATTTAGAGCCTTCGTCCATAAATTCCCATGAAATGGGTGGAGACGTGGGCACCAGCGGTGGGCAGCGGGGCCAGCACTACAGGTACAGCTTGATGAGCTCGTCGCTGACCGCCGAGGGCGTGAGCACACCCAGGTCTGTGAACAGCAGGGTGATTAGGGACGGGGAGGTGTAGTCCACCCACGGGTGCTCCTCCTTGAGGTCCTGCCCATCCTGCGCGGACTTCAGGGTGTCTGCCTTGTACTGTAGGAGGAGAAGCGCCTGTGTCAGCCGGCTCCGCGTGGGGCAAGGCGGCCCGGCCACAGGGTGGGGAAGGTTGCTGCCACAGGAGACCCATGGCCTGCGGGCCTGGGACATAGTGCAAAGGGTCAACTTGAACCTGTGCCCTTGGAGTGCTGGATGGACCCCTCCAGACCTGGAGAGAGCTGCTGTCCCAGGAGCTGTGCCACCCTCTTCACATGGACGGAGGCCTCAGACCAGACACCACCCCATACAGCTGAGGAAACGAATTCAGCGGGCACAGTGACAGGACAGGGCCGAGGCCACGGGGTTTGTGGGGAGCAGGGAGCAAGGAGCTGAGCCTGGCCAGGTGGTGACAAAGTGAGGACCACACGGCCAGCCTCCCTGCCCCCACAGCTCCACAGGCTGCTGCTCAGGTGATGAGATTTATTCTGTGTGTGGCAGAAAATGGCAAGCGGAAATGAGGAACTTGGAATGTTCTGAGCCTGCATTTCTGGAGGGACTCAGGCATCTCTGCCCGGTAGACTTGCCTTGAACTTATCAGGGACGTCCTGCTGGTTCAGCGGGAATAGCCGCACAAACTTGAAGCTTTCTGCAACCACATAGAAGGGCTTGTTCTGCGCCTTGGCACACACGGCCATCTGGTTGGTTCCAATCTGGGAATCAGGGAAAAAGAAGAACTGAATTCTGTGGGACATTTGAAGCAGAAGTGATAGTGCAGGAATCAACATAACAGATATAATTCTGGCCTTGGAAAAAGGAGAGAATCTTTTCTCCAAAATACACAAAAGGTGGGGAAAATGTTGGAATGGTAAAAGCTGGAGACTACTGCTTCCCTAGAAATTGTTCATAAGCCAGAAAACAGTTTGGGAAGAAAAAAAGTAGAGTAATCTAGATCAAAGAGATCAGAAGCAAATATTGATTAAGGCCAAAGAAAGAAGAGTGACCCAGGGAACCATGGCTTCTACCCTCTCCCCAGAGGGGGAGGGGCGGCCCACACCGCCGTGACCACCGCACTGGCGCCCCAGCGACTGCTGACAGCGCACAGCAGGCCTCTGAGACACAGGTTCACGGCGAAGAACAGAACTGCATGCGGGACCACCGGCAGCTGCTTTAAACCAGAGCCGGACTCACTGGAGAGGACAAAGGACCCGTACCAGGAAGCCCCATCCACCGCCCGATCAGAGCGAGGATCTGCGCTGCCAGAAGACATCCCCAAGCTCCTGTGGGATCAACCAAGATCATCTCTACCACAGCGAACCGGCGACCCAAGGCCTCCAGCTCTGGGACCTCTGCATCGGATTCTCAAGATGTTTTCTCCTGCTCCAATCACTAGAGGTGAAGAAATGCACTGCATACAAAACTGCGCTGCAGAAGAGGTAGAAAGGCCTTCATGTCAAGCACTCAAGGACCAACTGGCCCTGCCTCTAGCTGGACAAGGGAATCCCCTTTTTCAACAAAAGTGTCTGAGTCGTATCTTCCTTGAATTTTGGCTTACTTAGCCTGGGTTGGGGCTTTTCAAGGCCTGTGAAAATGTACAACTCTAGTGAAGAGTCAGAATTAGACTGTATACTAAATAATGAATGTTGACCAAAAGTAAATCTGTCTGTAGGTAAATGGGTGAATACATGATATTTATAAAAGTGAAAAAAAATACACAAAAGGCTGCTAGGTGCAGGAAGGATGCTGAAGATCACTGGTTACCAAGGAAATGTGATCAAAACAACAAGGAGATAGTGGTTCGTGCATCTGAAGAACTGAATCCCTGCTCATGGATGTCCACAGGACGAGCTCGCCAGAGCCGCAGAGGAAATGGCCTGTATCCCTCGGGCGGTGTGTGTGGTGGGCACTGCTCAGTGGGAAAGGAGGTGCACTGCCGCACCGACACTGTGTGATCCTTGAAATGCTGGGGAGGAGCTTTTTCTTTAGAAGAAGGTAAGGGTGCACTGACTTCACTTGTTGCCAGGCTGAGGATTAACCAGCAGGTGCTCTACACGGAGGCACACTCCAGTCTTTTTTACTTTTTGAGACAGCTTCCTACTAAATTGTCCAGGCTGGCCTCAAACTTGTGGTCCTCCATGGGCCGGGGAGTAAGCTCAGTGGTTCCAGCGCCTGTCCTGCAAGCCCAAGGGCCCGGGTTTGATCCCCAGTAAACAACACTGGGTGTGGAGACTCACGCCCAGCAGCAGTCAATACCACATACCACAGTGCTGGGTGTGGTGGCTCACGCCTGTAATCCCAGCAAGGGAGGCAGAGGCAGGAGGATTGCTGTGCTGTGAGTTGCAGGCTGAGCTCAGGGCCAGCCTGAACTACAAAGTGAGACTCTGTCTCAAAAAACCAAAAAAACCTTGTGGTCCTCCTGCCTCAGCCTTCCAGACTTTGGGGATGACAGTTGTGGACCACCATGCCTGGCTATGGTTCTACTTATGTGAGGAACCTATAGACACAGAGGAAATCAAATGGGGCATTTGTACTCACTGGGTGGAGACTCAGATGTTTTCTAAACAGCTGCTGCACTAGTAGGACAGTGTGAATGTATGTGCTGACAGCCCTAGAGCCAGATGCCTAAAAACACTCTAAATGGCAAGTTTTATGCTACACTATCTTAATCATACTTAAACATTTTTTCATTAAACTTCCAAGTTAAGCAAAAATTATGGAAATTGTAAAGAAATGCAATGAAGTTGAACATATTCAATTAAAATGAAAAAAAAAATCCCATTTGCAGCCATCATCTATTTTGTGTGAATATGAGTTACACAGACTTCATTACAGAGCTGAATCTCGCAGGAAGGAAATCTGACAGTTTGCTTGTCCAGAGCAGTGGCTTGATGAGGCTGCGGACGATTGGGAGGAGGGAAAGGTGGGTGCACAGTGCCCTGTCCCTGCACCCTCAGCTTCCCTACCTTGTTAATGATGCCTCCGTTCTCCACCACGCCTTCCGCACCCACGATGACCAGATCTGCCTTCTCCATGATGTAGCTGGGGAAACGCAAACCACATGAAGAACTGAGCCTCAGAGGTCAGATGAGAAAGCACAGTGGTTCAAAAACAATCGTATTTTAATCATGACCTCACAATTTGACAAATACTTCATGCTGGAACCCAGAGCATGTGCACACTGCTGTGCGTCAGGAGCCGGGGTTGTGTGGCCCCGCCCTTGTCCAGACCCTCTCGAGCTGCTGCTGATCTACTTCCAGACAAACAAAACAGCTCTGAAGCCCCAAGGTGATCACAAGTTAGAATCAAGTCTTACTCAGTTTAAAACTTTTCTTTTCAAGTGTGGTTTTACACACATGTAATCCCCCAGAATCTGGGAGGCTGAGGCAGGAAGACTGCAAGTTCAGAGAGCCAGCCTGAGCAAGCAGTGAGAGCTTGTCTCAAAACAAAACAAAACAGAGAAAGTGCTGAGAATATAGCTCAGTGGAAAGGTCCTGGTTCAATACTCTGAGAGAAAAAAAAAATCTAATAGAGTAAAGACAGTTTACTTTTTTTTTTGAGACAGGGTCTTGCTTTATAGTCAGGCTGGCCCTGAACTCACTACGTATCCCAGGCCAGCCTCAAACTCACAGCAATCCTCCTGCCTCTGTCTCCTAAGTGCTGGGATTACAGGCATGAGTCACCATGCCCAGCATCGTGGCATGAGGACCGGGTATGAACTTGGGACCTTGCACTTACCAGGCCGACACTGGAACCACTGAGCTAAATCCCTGGCCCAACAATTTACTTTTTAAAATGATCAGTCAGCAAAACTGCTCAAAATGTGTGCAGTCTTTCTTTTTTGTTTTTGTTGTGGTTGGGCCTCACTATGTAGTCCAGCCTGTCCTTAAACTCATGTATCCCAGGCTAGCCTCAAATTTGCAGTGATCCTCATATTTCAGCTTCATGTGTGCTGGGATTACAGGTGTGCAACACCTTACCTGGCTTTGAAAATGCTTGGTCTTCAATCCATTTCTAACTTCCTTCACTATGTATTTTCTTTCCAAGTGGCTCTAGCACTATTTCCTCTGGTGAGACACACAGGCAGCTCAAGGACATGTGGCCATGGTATCAGGAAAGGAGCTGCCTGGCCTCTGAGCACAGCCCCTGGTCTGTGTGTGTTCATGGCAGGGCGGTAGTTTGTAATCTTGCTGCTGGGCAAGCAAGGGACAGCCTCGCTAGGTAGTACAGGGCACCCCAGGGGACAGGTACTTATGTACCCCCAGTGGGAACTAAAGGGGCACAGCTGACCTAATGTGACCATGCCATCTTAAGCAGCACTGGCACCCCACGGGACACAGCCCCTCCTGCCCGCACCCCACTGCCGTCTTGTCTTTCTCATGTACTCTTGAGGCCTCCATGAGCAGCACACTGGTCAGGGCACCTAGGAGTGAAGAGGCCATGTGACCACAGCAGGGTCGGCACAGGTCTCAACCCTGCTGCCTAAACACTCCTCGGTGCCAGCGCCAGGACGGGCATGGCCAGCCTAGGCCACTTACCCAACAGCAGCATCCAGTACCACAGTGACAGGGACGTTGAGGTGGCAGAGAGCTTTAGCCATTTTCTTCCTACAGATGACATTTTGAGAATGTGAGGGGAAGGCCAAGAACGCCCCATGTGATGTGTGCTGCATCACATGACTTACACAGCAATAAACATGTTAGCTTCAAACTCAGTTCCTATGAATTTGTGAAGGCTCCATGCTAAGAAGAGCAGAACTGGGGCTCTCTGGAAAAAAAGAGCAAGAATTTCCAGAAAATTATACCCTTAAGGACTCTGGGCAGGATACAAATTCAGGAAAAAAGGAGAAAGTCCCGTTTTTATTATCTTCTGTGAATGACCTCTTCTCAATGGGAAATTGACATCGACATAATCTCTTGCTTTCCTCCAATTTAACCCATGGTATGCCTCACTGCCCCTCTCTCCATGGGTCCCGCCCCTCAGCCAGCTCTGCATCACTACTGGCCACAAGTGTGTAGGAATTACTTGCCCTGACAGGTCAGGCTGGGACTCCGTGACGTACACGTGGAAGCGCTTCTTGGCTGCCACGGCTGCTTCCAGGACTCGCAGGACCACTCTGGAGTAGGCGTGAGTCAAGATGCGCTGCAGACCGAGAGCTTGGTCAGGAGAGGAGCACACAGCGGTCCCTGTGATGCTGGCCCTGCAACCCAGGTTCCTGGCACCCCACGCTTTATGTGCCTCTGCATAAATCAAGCAGAATCAGAAAGGAACCTTGATAGGACACCGAGTTTCAAGGCTATTTCAAACTGAAAACTCTTTTATGACAGTATTGGGATACTGAGATTGAATCCAAGGCCTTCATATTGAGCTAGGCTCCCCGGCCTTTTTTATTTTTCTATTCTGGGTCTTGCTAAATTGCTTAGTGAGGCTAGAACTTGAGATCCTCCTGCCTCAGTCTCCCAGAGTGGTAGATTATAAGTGTACACCACCACACCCAGCTGTTATTTATTTAATAATGTACTCCAAAGATTCAGAAGGGGACAATAAAACAGAAGAGTTGAGAGTCAGGATGCAAGTCAGTACTTTTATGGTGAGTGTAGGCTGAGCTGGCACTGGGAGATACATCATCAGTTTTATTACCCTGTGCTGGGGGCCGGCTGAACTTGCAGCTCCTGCCTCTCCTCACTTAAGAACGCTAAGCATTCTGCCTGCTGCAAGGGTGTCAGAAAAAAGTTACAGAGCAAATATCTGTCGGTGGCAGCCATTGCCAGGTGGATGCTGGGTGCTGACCAGTGATCAGGACACCCTGCGTGACAAGTGCTCCACTCCGTTCACCCACGCCGTCCCAGTGTCTCTGCCGATTACAATAAGTACCTGCTATGATGCCGTCTGCACTGACACAGTGCTGAGCCCTTGTGTTTCCCATCTCATGTAGTCTAGCAATGACCTTTATCACTCCTCTTATTCACAGATAAGAAAACTGCAGCACAGAAAAGCTAAGTAAGCTGCCCACAGTTACCCAGCAAGTAATAGCAGAGCTAGGAGTTCAGCCCCAGCAGGCTGATTCTTTGCTTCTGATTACCACGTACAGCACAGGTCTACTTACCGCCCCATCTTTGATGAATGTATGGCACAGATCGGCGATTTTATTTCTCGACAGGGATATTCTCCTGAGAAAGAGCTCTCCCCGTTCTATCATGATCTTTTTACATTTGGAGTAATCCTAGGAAAGGAGCAGAATGGGGAGACGGATGGAGGTAAAGATAGGAGTTACTGCAGTAAGTGTAGAGAGGGGGGTGCCAAGCAAGCAGGTGGGGGGCTTACAGAGTACTCCAAGGAGGTGAGGCTGATGAAGCGCAGGAAGAGCTCCCCACCCGAGGACACTGCCACCGAGGAGTCCACACCACACAGCGTCTCTATGGCATTGGTGAGATTTGCTCTGAGTCCCTGGATTGTCTCACCTACAATGATCAGGTGAGAAAGATGTTCGTTTGAGGGTCACAGCCGTTACTGCGCCTGTCATTTATTGATTGAATGATTCATTCATTCATCCATATGGTGAATCTGGGGCCAGACACTGTTCTAGGTGTGTTGTGTCCATCAGTGAAGGGGACTGCACTCTGCTGTAGTGGAGAATATGGAAAATAAATAGTAAACAAAGCAATGAGCCAGGGAATTACAGATGATAATAAGGACAGAAAGCAGCAGAATGATGATGAAGGAGAGGCCCACGAAAGATGTGAGAGCCATGCATAGACTGCAACAATGCACAGGCCCCCAGAATGCGAGCAAGCTTGGTATAAACCACACAGTGGCTAGCAGGGCAGAAGCACAGTGCCGTGAGGGAAGCATGGAAGATAACTAAGTCGAAGAGGTAGGGGAAGTCTGTCAGACAGAGCAAGGAAGCCTTGGGTGTTGTAAGTTGAACAGCGGGACCATGGAGACTGTCTTAGGAATGTATGACTGTAGGCCAGCGCTCCAGATTAAAGATGCTAGTATTATTTTGCTCACACAAGATGTCATACGATACCCAGATGATTACATTTAGGGGGCTGAATTAATAGGAGATCATAACAAATTATACTACTGTACGGATTTATTCTGCAACGTCCCTCTGTGGTAGCTGCCCAGAACCTGGGACAAGGTAGAAGCTCAATAAACACCAATGAAATGGAATTCTTCTAACAAGTTCTGTGGCTAATGTGACATTAGGTATCAGATGATCACTCCTGATTCATATCCCTTTTACAGAAGGGACTTTTGGATGATAACCTGAAGCTTTGTCCCAGATAAAAAGCTTGGAAATGGATACAGAAGCTGAGGCTTGGACTGCATCACCTTAGGCAGGCAAAATATATCTCTCACTTTCTACATTTCTTATCATGGGAAGAGTTTTCTAAGGCCCACAATGTTCAAAGAAGACCTTTACCTTTATCTCTCTTCAGGAACTCCAGCAAAGTACGGATGGCAGCCACTGCTGTGGCCATGTCAGGGTCCTCTTTCATCTGAGACTTAAAGTATTCAATTAACTCTGAGAAGAAAGCAAAAACTGATTCATCATATTCATTTAGCAGGATGTGAGGACAGAGAGCTTCTTAATGACTGCTGATCTTCAGAAGAAAAATCACTTACAAATTCCCCTGGATATTTAGTTTCCTGATAATGTTGATGCAAATAGACTTTAGCCACTTCACTGCTTGCAAGATCTCATTTCTAAAAAACTCTGAGTGGGGTGTGGTGGGGCATGCATGTAATCCTATCCCTCTGGAAGGCTGAGACAGGATTGTAAATTTGATCTCAGTTTGAGCTATTTAGTGTCTTTGTGAGGATATGTTTTATTACATTGAGAATTTGTACCTGTATATGCCACATCTTGATTCTCATTTTTCCTTTTTCCCCTGCCCTCTCTACAACCTACCACCCCCCTATATACATAAGTTTTGTTTCCTTTTTTTAAAAACCATCAAATTTTTTCTTGCCTTTTTCCTTCCCCTACCCCTTCTTTCCCTTTTCCTTTGGAACATTTTCTTCCTATTTCACAATACCTATCATACATTTTGGGACTTATTTACACCTTCAGTTTGTCATACTAGAGAAATGATACTGTGTTTAAACATCTGTGCCCTATTTATTTTACTTATTAGTATGTCCTCCTGGTATATCCATTTGAATATAAATGACTAATTTATCATTCTTTATGGCTGAATAATATTTCATCTTATAATAAAATCACCCTTCCTTTTTTTTTTTTTTTTTGAAACAGGGTCTCGCTTTGTAGTTCAGGCTGGCCCTAAACTCACTGTGTAGCCCAAGCCAGCCTCCAACTCACAGCATTCCTCCTGCCTCTGCCTCCTGAGTGCTGTGATTACAGGTGTGAGCCAGCATGCCCAGCACTGTGGTATGTGGTTACTGGGGATCGAACTTGGGACCTTGTGTTTGCCAGGCAGATGCCAGAACCACTGAGCTAAATCCCCAGTCCCCAAGCCATATCTTTATCCATTCTCCTGTTGATGAGCCTTTGGGCTGTTTCCCAGAGGGATCTGTTTTGAAACTAAAGTACTGCTGGGGATTTAGCTCTGGTTCCAACTCCTGTCTGGCATGCACAAGGTCTTGAGTTCACTATCACTGTGCAGTGCATAAAATTTAACCCTAAGGTTCAGATAATGTAAAGACTTTCTCACTCCTCTTACTGGTTGTCCATTCGAGCGGACACCAAAGTCATTCCTTAATCAATCTGTCGTGCACCCCTTCAGACAGTCTGTGCCTATTCATACACATACACACATGCACATATACGAATGAGTCCCACACCCATTACTTAATTTTTTAAAAAGCACCGTATTATATTCATTTGAACTTGTTTTTTACTTAATAAAACACCTAGTTGACCATAATGGATGAGAACAACAAAGATGCCTTTAACTTTCGTAAAAGATCCAGCGGGACAAGGATTCTTGTATCTATTGCACATCTGAAGACATCAAGACCGCGAAGGCCTGCGCCCTCCAGTTGGTCTCAAGTTTCCGCAGTGCTTGGGAGTGGGGTGTGCGAATGTTCTTCGTATAAAGTACCAGCGAGCGGGATTTATACTTGACTAGAAGAAACAGGTAGCCAACAATGAGAGATCGGACAGCGACTTCCGTGGATCTCTGGCTGGAGATGCGAGGCTGAAGGAATCGTGTGAGGCTCCGCGGCTCCAGTCCGCCCCGACTTACCTTTGTCGTCCATAGTACCGTCCGGACCGCGGAGCTGGAGGGGCCCGAAATCGCCTGCTAGACTCCTAGTGAGTCAAGCCACCTCGCCGGCTGCACTTGACAGCACGCCGCGCACCTTTACGCCACTTCCGGCGCTTGGAGGCGGGGCCTCGGGTACAGGGAAAGGCCTGGCCCTAGTCCCTACGTCACTCGGCGGCGCCGGAAGTTGGGGTGCGCAAGCTGCAGATGCTCCACTGACGTTTGCAACCTCTGCTTCGAGTGTACGGTTTCACCATGGTCTCAGACGGTAAGGAACTGTCAGGAACAGAAACCGAACCCAGGGCTGGGTGGACTCTCCAGGGCCAGGGCCTGCCAATGAGTTGTATCTTTGGGCTGGACAGGTTCTGTTCGGTGTTTAGACGAGTAGTGTGTCCATTTATTCTTTCAGTATTTTTGGACCTCCTTCTGTGTGCCTGGCTTTGTTTTCTGCACTGGAGAAATTGCAGAGAACGTGATAGGCAAGCAGGAGGAGGTTATGCACTAGTGGGCGACAAAGGCCATCGCCAAGTAAATAAAATGAATTCTGAAAGGTGCTAAGAGCTGAAGACAATATGGTAGGACGTTGTGATGACTAGGATCAAGGAGGAGCTACTTAAGAGTCCTAGAAAGGAGGCTGTACTGAGTCTGAGACTTGAATGGGTGTGCAGACTTGCGTGGGAAATGCTTGTTAAGTGCGAAAGGCCCTGAGGCTGGGCGAGTTCCCAGATCTGAGGGGGCATCTGGGAATGCAGGAAGGTAGGGAGACTTTCACAATTACCAGTTATAAAGGCTTGATGCTTTGAAGAAAGAGGAAACGAGCGAGATGAGCTCAGAGAACTAGCTAGATTTGGGCCATACGGGTCTTGTGTTAATTTGTGTTTTATATTTAATGTAATAAGGGGCTGAGAATTTTGTTCCTTAGTTCCGGTGCCTACCTGACAAACACACGGTTCTGAGTTCAATCCCCAGCATCGTCCACGCCAAAAAAGCCGACTATATTTAATGTAATATAAAGCTGTTGTAGAATCTTAAGCAAAGAATTATTATGCCCCAATTTACAACACTAAAATATCACTTTGAGGCTGGAGGGGTTCCGCAGGGGAAGAATAGTTCCCCAGGATGCATAGCGCCGGTGTTTAACTCCTGCGACGGAGAAGTCACTTTGGCTGTTGTGTGGAGAAATGAACCGAGACAGGCCTAGCATTGCTGGTATAAAAATTAGCTGGAATGTCTTGAGTTCGATCCCTGGTACTGAAGAAAAGATAAAATAAAAATTAGGTAGAGACCTGGAGAAGAAAATTTACAGGGACATTACATGAGCATCCCCAGTAACCACATACCACAGTGCCGGGCATGCTGGCTCACACCTGTAATCACAGCACTCAGGAGGCACTTCTAACCTGGACTTTTTCTTAAGCTTTTCAGTGATAACAAGGAATGACTGGTCCCCACAGTTGTGAGGCCTAAAAATCAAGGCCAGAGTTTCAAGGGGTTTAGGGGAGACCTGCGCAGATGGTTGTTAAGGGCTTGCTCCGTGGGTGGCACTGTGTTGTGTGATTTACACATTATTTCAGTTGTGATTAGCAAAGAGCATTATCGCCCCCTCTTTGTGATACGGGATTGAACCCAGGGCCTGGTGTACACTCTGCCGCTGAGCTACCTCAGCAGCCCTCACGTGCTTTCCAGAGTCCACAGTGCAGGAGGGAGGCGAGAAGAGTGATCAGAAGCACCTGACTTACTAAAATTGGCTGCTAGTTAGTGCTCAGTGTTTCTAGAAGAGGCTCAGCTGTGTTATGTGCGGTCAGGTGGGCACTGGGGCCATGAAGCAGTCGATTGGCTTCTCCATGGGGAAGAGTCCACGTGACTGAGGGCAAGTTACTTCCATTTGTATAACAGGAATAGCATGAACCATATTTCATCTAACATGAGGCAGTATGGTCACATATTATGAAATATGCCTTTAAGAGCACCAAGAGTGAGGTCTGCTGGTCCACGCCTTTAATCCCAACACGGAGGAAGCTAAGACAGAATCATCGCAGGTCCCATGCCAGGCTGGGCTACATAGTGAGCGCAAGGCTAGTCTGAACTATATACTGAGTCTCAGGATCAACAAAAAACACCAAACACCAACCAAGCAAAATCTCCCAATAGGCTCCAAATCTCCCAATAGTAAGCCTTGCTGCTGTGTGATTGGCTAGATACTTGGTCACTTTCTGCTGTCTGTCTCGGAACTGTCTGAACCCCTGCTCTGGCATTCCTTTATTATTCAGGGCCTTCTGTCTGACCAGGAAGTTGCAGCGCACACCTTGTGGTTGGTTTAGTAGAGATTATTTTTGAGCATTCGCTATGTGCCTGGAGCTGAGAATAAATAAGCAAGACAGACAAAAGGCCTCCCCTTGCAGAGTTAGCACTGTGGTACACATTGCGATAGAGGCAGCACCCGGGGCTTGCTAAGGGCCCACTGAGCTGAAATCTGTAAGGGAACTTGGCCTTCTGTTAATCTCGTGGGTATAAGTTAATAAGCGTTTAATGATGGAATCAGTTTACACAGTGGGGTTGTTCCCTTTCATCATGTTGCGAGGCTAATGTTTTTAAATTCTATTTCTTGAAAATATTTTTAGAAGATGAATTGAATCTTCTGGTCATCATAGTTGATACCAACCCAATTTGGTGGGGGAAGCAAGCATTAAAGGAATCTCAGGTAAGGTGGCGTAAGGACTTTAGGTTTTTCTAATTTAATTTATTACTTTTATTTAAAAAATAGCTTTATTATCCTGGCCTGGTGGTACACTCTTGTAATCTCAGGACTCAGGAGGCTGAGGCAGAAGGATTGCTGTGATTTTGAGACCAACTTGGGGTACCTAATGAGTTCAAGGCAAGTCTGAACTACACAGCAAAAAACAACAAAAGAAAGCTTTATTAATTGTACCTTATTAAAGTAAAATTGACATACCATAAAATTGACCTCTTACTAAATTAGTGAAGTTGTGTAACTTGCTTCACAGTTCCAGTGAGAACATGTCTTTCATCACATTAAAGTTCCCTCACTCTACCTAGGGTCTCTCCTGCTCTCACCAAGCTGCAGACAGCCACTGCTCTGCCTTCTGTCTCTGTACAGTATATGCTAGCTACATGTCCTCTGTGAAATAAATGGTTTGTAAGTATTTGTTTCTAGTTTTTATTTTTTAATTTGAGGCAGAGTTTCACTATGTAGTTCAGGCTGGCCTGGAACTCACTGAAATTTCCCTGCCTCAGCCTTCCAAGTACTGGGATTATGGTGTGTGTCACCTCATTGGGCTGTTCCTTTGTTGAAAATCAGTTGAGCCTCATGTGTGGATTGTGCCAATCTCCAGTCCTGACTGTTGTACCTGTGCCTATAGATTGATTCTAATCACTTTATTCTTTAAAAATTTTTTTTTTAATTTTAAAAATTGTTTTAACCGCTGGATGTGGTGGCTCATGCCTGTAATCCTACCACTCCAGAGGCAGAGGCAGGAGGATTGCTGTGCGTGAGGTTTGCCTGGGCTACATAATGAGCTCAGGGCCAGCCTGAACTACAAAAGTGAGATCCTGTTTTAAACAAACAAACAAAAAAACTATGTAGTTCTTTTGTCTTTCCATAAAGACAAATAAGCTTGCCTATGTTTACGAAAAATCTTTCTTGCATTTTGATAGGAATTATACTGAGCCTATATTCCGATTTGAGGTGAATGAACGACTTTATGTTTTCTAATCTATGAACAGATTACGTCTGTCTATTTAGATTTCCATCAGTCAAGCCCTATACATGTTTTATTAAATTTATGCTTATTTTCCCCCTCTTTCTTTCTCCTCAGTTTTCCCTTTTTCTCTCTAAACAATTTTAAGTGGATATTGTGTTTTGTTTTGTTTTGGTACCAGAAATGGACCTCAGGCCCTTAAGCTTGCCAAGCAGACACTTAGCTGCTGAGCTGTATCCCCAGCCCTGTGTTTTTAGTTTTAGTTTCCATGTGTCTGATAACATTACTGGTTGATTTCTCTTTTTCTGCTGTTTTTCTTTTTCCTGGATGGGATCTTGCTGTGTGGTCCAGCTCAGCCTCAAACTCAATATCCTCCTGCCTCAGCTGTTCAGATGCTTGGGTTATAGACATGCCTCCTGGCTTGTCATTGATTTTGGTTGTTTTTTGAACCAGGGTCTCACTATGTATTCCAGACTGGCCTTGAACTTATTATATAGCTCAGGTGATAGCTCAGGTGAATGCACAGTACTTCTCATACCTCAGCCTTCCCAGTGCTGGAATCACAGGCATGCGCCACCCCAATGCACAGTGATTGATGTTTGCAAATTGCTCCTATAACTTATATTGCTAAACTCACTGATGAGTTTAATGGTGATTTTTGCAAATTGTTGGAGACTTGTGTGTCTTGCTGCCAGCAGCTTAAAGCACTCGTGGTCCTTGCCTGCCTGTCCCATGCATGCCACTGGCACCAGTGCTACAGTGCCTGATGGGACGGTCATATGTGCACGTGAATGCACCGAGCCACTGGGAATGTATTGAACCACGAGTCAAACTTCTTTGATAGTTATCGAGGTATTGGAATTGTTTATACCTTGTTGGGTTTTTCTCCTTTGTTCTCACCCCCCTGCCCCCAGGTGGTCCTTTCTGGGAATCAAACCCAGGACTTCGCACATTTTAAAGAAGTGCTTTACTTCCAGACCCTTTTTGGTTTTAATTATTAATTTTTTGAGATGGCGCTTTACTACATAGTCATACTGGCCTCAAACTTGTTATCTTCCTACCTCAGCTTCTTGAGGAGGTGGAATTATGGGAATGTGCCCCCATGTCTGACTTCATGTTGCCAGAAATTTTTGTCTCAGAAGATGTGACATGTTTGTTGTTTCATAAATTTTATTTTATTTTTTTAAATTTTTTTTTTTTTTTTTGAGACAGGATTTCGCTTTGTAGTTCAGGCTGGCCCTGAACTCAGCCTCAAACTCACATCACAGCAATCCTCCTGCCTCTGCCTCCTTAGTGCTGGGATTACAGGCGTGAGCCACCATGCTCGGCACTGTGGTATGTGGTACTGATTGCTGCTGGGGTGAGTCTCCACACCCAGTATTGTATGTGGTTAGCAGGGGATCAAACCTGGGTCCTTGCGTTTGCAAGACAGGCCCCGGAACCACTGAGCTAAATCCCCGGCCCGGTTTCCTAAATTTTACACAGGAAATATTTGTGGAGAGCTGGAGCATAGCTCAGTGGTAGAAAGCTTTCTGAGCAGCTCTGCAGGCCTGGTCTCCATCCTCAGGAACATAAATATGTTGAACATATTTTTAAAAATAAACTGTGAAATACTGTGCTGATGTCATGATGACCTCTTATGAGTAAAATCAGAAAACTAATTTTCAATTGTTTTCTGCGTATGGTTTCGGAAGAGAGGGCTCCTGAGCAAGGTTTGGGCAGTGCCTAATTGTCTAAGACCCCAGAGAAAGTCAGCAGAGACCTGAGCCGGTCGCTGTTTCTCACCGTCCTGCCTGTCCCGCAGTTCACGCTGTCCAAGTGCATGGACGCTGTGCTGGTGCTGGGGAACTCGCACCTCTTCATGAACCGCTCCAACAAGCTGGCCGTGATCGCCAGTCACATTCAGGAGAGGTACGCCCCGCCTTCCCCGCCTTCGCTGCGCGCCTTGTCCTGCCTCTGTGAGTGACTGCCTCACAGGACCGGTCACCGGTCTCGGCTCTGCACAGCCATGGTGTGTGCCTCCATTGTGCCGCTCTTGTGCTGCTCCCTTAAGGAAGGTGGGCTTCCTTTGTGGCATTGGCACCCACACCTCGGCTAGCTCCTTGTCCGTGGCCTTCCTGACATCGTCACCACAGCCTGTCCGTGTACGAGTTGCTCTGAGGGCACGTGGTGCTGGTGGAGATGTGGGCACACTGGGCACAGGAAGGCCTCTCATTGTATCTTCTTGGTGCGTCTCTGACTGGAATCCAGGCCCCAGGCAGACGCAGCTCTGTTGGCCTGTCCCTTCACAGTAGCAGCGACTTGGTGATGTCGTGTGTCAGAGTGTTGTGAGTGGATCCCAGGTTGTCCTCATTAGAACTGAGCTCGTGGGCTCTGCCCGGCCTCTTCTCCAGTCCCTGCTGTCATTTGTCTTAAAATTGCTAAGATAGCAGCAGCAAAACCAGTAAAATTTTCTTCACCAAAACAGATCAGAGCAGGGTGCCGGGTTCTCACCGCCCGGTGTCAGCCGGGCAGAGCAATGGGGTGACCGAGCCGAGGGGCTAGGATGGGAAATAAGTAAAGACAGGACAGCGGGACTTGGAAGGGTTTATCAGTCAATACCGAATGAATGCCACATTTATTTAACAGCCTTCTTTTATACATTTCTTTAGTACTGTCCTTGAGCCGACTAGCTTTGTTCACATGTACAGAAAAGAAAAAAGTTAGTGAAAGAACTGGTGGGCGGGGTGCGCTGACAATATTCTTAATTAAATCTGGCACAAGGGTGTGTCAAGGTTCTTAGTTTCACCTGGAAATGACAGTAATTATCCTTGAGGAAAGTAGACAGTGTTAGGCTCTGATCCAGAAATCAGGCCCACTTTTTCTCTCCTGCATGGGCAGCCATGACACTGTAGGAAGCGGCTCCCAACACCAGGGGTCAGCTCTGAGGTTGCTCGCTCTTGAAAGGCCCTTGCTTCCACCCCCAGCACAGCACTAAGAGTATCTTCCATGTTTACTGAGAGGCAGGAAGCACTAGAAGAAGCTTTTCAGGGGCTCTGGGAGCTACGTTTTATTCACGTTGGATATAAATCTCTTCCAGTTGTCATGTGAGGGAGTCATATGTGGGGACCACCCCAAGGCATTAATAGAGACTGTCACCCAATACCCTCTTTGTTTCCGCTCATTTTTTTGGGAAAACATTGGAATCGTAGCAGGCTCCTCGCCACTGTGTCTGTCTTATATATTGCCTCAAAATGAAGGTTGTCACAGAATCTTATGAGTCCAGCATTGGTGTGATTTTCAGGGGGAGGCTCTTTGGTTTTGTTTGGTACTAGAAACTGAACCCACAGTCTTTCCCAAGCTCCGTCCCCAGCCCTTCTTAAAAATTTTGAGACAAGGCTTCAATAAGTTGCTAAGTTATCCAGGCTGGGTTCAAACTCCTGCCTCAGCCTCCCAGAGCGCTGAGATTACAGGCCTGTCTGCCTGATTGTTTGTTCTACTTGGTTTAGTGTTGTGCGTGAGTGAGGACAGTGTTTTTTCCTTGCTATTTCAGTCGGTTCTTGTATCCTGGAAAGAATGGCAGACTTGGAGACTTCTTTGGAGACCCCAGCAGCCCCCTTCCCGACTATAATCCCTCTGGCAGTAAAGACGGCAAATATGAGCTGCTGACAGCAGCCAACGACGTGATAGTGGAGGAGATAAAAGATCTGATGACCACAAGTAACAGCTTTCATTATTACTGTTATTTTGGCTCTAAGTCCAAAGATAAGAGGTTCTTGATACCACCGCTTGCTTTCGTCTTTGTTTCCATTTCTTATTTTTATTCTTGTCTCTTAAAATAAGTTGTTTGTTTGTTTTTTTTTTTAAATAAGTTTTTAATTCTACACATGGTTTTCTTCCTTTTGGGGTCTGAATGTTCTCACCCCTTTTGCCTTTGGTCTTTCTTTCACTCAGAGCCTCTCTCTCAAGCGCGAATGAGATGTCCCCCTTCTGCTGTCCCACCGTCTCCCTGACGCCCAGCCTTATTGCCTGTGCCCTGTGACGCCATCATGTCTGTTCCCTGTGAATGGCCCCCATCCACCTGTGCCTCTAAATTCAGAACTTTTCTTCTGACTCCTTTTTTCTCCTCACACATGTCAAGCCATGCAGTCTGTCCGTTTGGCCTTAGGAGCCCCTCCAGACCGACCGCTCACTGCATCTGCATGCTCAGTATGATAGGCATTGTGACCTGGGCGGTTCTCTGGAAATGGGCTGTGGGCTGTGTTGTGAAATCCTGCCTCGACCCGCTGGGCACCATGACTACTAACCGACATGACAAACACACGTGGCTTCAGACGTTTGCCCTGGTTGAGGGCTGCTGTTCCAGATTATTCTAGAGCCTTCTTAACATGATCATCCATTTCCAGAACCTGTAGCCTGAAACCCTGCACCCCACTTCCCCTTCTCCCAGCCACTGAATAAACACTTGGATATTCTAAGTTGAGAAAAGGCTGAAAAGCTGTTCATTTAAGCATAACTGAAGACAGATTGCTCTGTGGTTTTAAATTCAGTTTGAAATGTCATTGTCTAGTTTCATTCATCAAAAAAATGGTTTGGAAATGACTGTAGCTGAAAAAAGTACTTACACGTTTCCCCCTTGAACACTTCTTATTATTTGTAGGTGATATAAAGGGTCAACATACAGAAACTCTGCTGGCTGGATCCCTCGCCAAAGCCCTGTGCTGTATCCTTGGCACCTGCACGGTATAGATGAATCTTCCGTGGCCCGCATGTTGGGTTTCTATGTACTGTTGGCATTTTGAGTGTCTGCGTCTATGGAGAGCCTAAATATGGCTTATCGTGGCTTTGAAATATTTTCTAGAATTCTTACTATTTTATTTATTTGTTTACTTAATTTTTGGTTTTTTTTAAGTTTTTGGGACAATGTCTCGCTGTGCAGTTCAGGATGGCCTTGAATCCACTCTGTAACCCAGGCTGACTGACTTCAGATTTGGAGTGATCCTCCTGGCTCAGCCTCCCCAGCGTTGGCATTCTAGGGTCCACTGTGCTTGGCATAGTATTGTTTTTTAGACAGTACTGAGTGATTGTTACGTCCTGTACTTTGACTCAAGTCTGCTGACCTTTGTGTGGTTTTCAGATTCGTCGACTCACTTGATTCTCACTGGTTTACCTGCGGGTCCAGGACCTGGTGGGTACGACAGGACGGTCAGGTGTTGGTAATTGTGATCATTTGAGACAGAAGGTCAGATTTTAATAATTACAAAGCTCCGTTGATCACAGAGTGAGTAATTGAAAATCTGACCACCCTGTGCACGTATCATAGTGAACAGAACATTGACTTTTCATTTAGGTAGACGCTGGGCCTATTTAAAGTTCGAAGTATTTTTGTTTATGAAATGAAATAACTTTTATATTCTTTAATTCTAAGAAATTAAGACATTCACAGAATGAACAAAGAAGTTAAAGGTAAGTATCTGCATTTTTTCTGAGAACTGTAATTTTACTATTACAAATGATGTGTTTAAAAATTGGTTAGAAATAACTATAATGTATAAGTACAAATATATATATTTATATATATAAATAATTATAACCTATATTTAATAAGCTACATTGTTATTTAGTTCAATTGTAATTAGTTTTTATCTCTTTATAGATAATCAGGAGATGAAATCAAGGATATTGGTAAGATTCAAATGATGTCTATAGTTGAATATAAACATATTGAAATTAGAAACCATAAGGAAAAAGAGATCAATAGAATTAAACTTCTGTGCCAGAAGTGGTGGCTCACGCCTGTAATCCCAGCACTCAGTAGGCAGAAGCAGGAGGATTGCTGTGAGTTCGAGGCTCGCCTGGGCTACGTAATGAGCTCAGGGCCAGCTTGAACTGCAAAGTGAGACCCTGCTCAAAAAAAATAAAAGAAACCTATGTAAGTTAGAAGTGAAAGGGTGAATTAATGTAACAAGCAATGCATAAAACTTAGGAAGAAAAACAAGTTATAAGGGAAATGAATACATGAAGAGCCATAATTTATTACTAGATGTCAATTTTTCCAGAAGCGCTGTAAATGTAGTGCAATCTCACTTAGAAAACCAATGAGATTTTTTTTCTGTAGAGGGTGGGGAGATATTTTAAAAGTTCAACAACTTGGAAGAATCAATCAAATGGAAGAATCAGGAACTTTCTGAAAGGAAATACTAAGGAGGAACTTGCTTGGGTGTAATAGCAGTGCGGTGCTATGGGAAGGAAGCCCTGTGCATCAGTGAGGCTGGCACGGGTCTTTCTCGGGGCCTCCGGGGGTAAAACGAGGCCCCTCCCGCCGCAGAGACTCCTAAATCCATTCCAGTCCAGACGAGACTCTGCAGTGTACAAATTTGAGTCATAAAAGCACTGGAAGAACCTATCCATCGATAATCTCAAGAGTTAGACGGATGCCTCAGTAAGCATCTTGTGAAACTGTAACGAAAGCCTTTACATCTCAACGTCAGTCTCTCACAGTGAGGACAGAAGAGAATTTTGGCATAGCTACCTTACAGAAAATCAATGTGTTTCTAAAATGAAGAAGAGCCTTTTACCCTTAAAAGTCCAGCTTAACTCTAGAAGGCCTGGTAGCATATGAGAGCGAGGGTCGTCCCTGGAAAGGAGGACAGGGCTGCTGCTGTCGTCTTTACATGCCGGGTGCTGCCTCCTGACACTGCACAGCGCACGGCTGGGTGGCAGTGCTGGTCTGCAGGGCTGGCGGGGAGCTGCCCCGGAGGCCCTGACACTTCGTGGTCTCCAGGTGATCAAGGCTGCGGAGGACAGTGCGCTGCAGTACATGAACTTCATGAACGTCATCTTCGCTGCGCAGAAACAGGTGAGCTGCGCTTGCCGTCGGCAGAACGTGTGTCTCAGAGCAAAACAATCCGTTTCTTTATTTGAATGACCTGCTCAGAGAGGCATTCGGCCCCAAGATCCTTATGAGTAGGTTAGGGGCCTAGGGTCCCCCTTGGGCTCCCCTCATGTTTCTCTTGGATCCTGGGCCCCCAAAATAGTGTGCTGCCTTGTGGTTCTGGGCACACAGAAGAACTCCAGTTCTAGGCCCCCAGCGGAGTCCCTGGCCTGACAGTTTGCACGTAACCTGGCTCCAGTTTCTCTTCTATCTTCAGTGATGCATGTAAATGTTCAGTATTTTTGCTCTGCTTATAAATAGAAGGTCCAGAGAAAAAGAAAACTTTCTCTAAACTCCAGTTTGGGTTTTGTTTTAAGACAGGGCCTCGCTTTGTAAGCCTGTTCTTGAACTCACTGTGTTGCCTAGGCTGGCCTGGAACTTGTGGCAGTCCTCCTGCCTCAGCCTCCTGAGTGCCGGATCACTGGTGTGTACCACCACACATCTCTAAACTTCAACTTTAATGCAAATGCTGTGTAGCCAAGTATAATATTCTTTATCAGAGCAGGACGCTGTGATGCACTGAAAGGAGACAGGCCAAGGGACAGCCCTGCCCCTGCTGCCTCAGTGCCCTCGCTGGGCCAGGATCCAAGTTCAGCTGCAGGCTGCTGCCCAGAGTGGCCGTGTGCATGAAGGGGGCCATTTCAAGCACGGAGTTGGCCGCAGAGAGTTCTCGGGTTAGCGTGGTCCCCGGCGTTCTCATTCCTGTAATCATTTTGGAATCTCCCTTTCAGAACATTTTGATCGATGCCTGTGTTTTAGACTCCGACTCAGGTCTCCTCCAGCAGGTACGTTTTCCAAGTGCTCTGTGTCAGTAATTGGGGAACGCAGATTTTACATTGCGCAATGGTAAAAATACGACTTAGAATATATTGAGTCAAATGTGTTATGAAAGTGAATTGAATTTTATTGGTTTCTTTCTTCCTTTTCTGTGAGGCTACTGGCAGTTTTTTTGTTTAGGGGGTGGGTCTTTTGGTTTGATTTTGGTTTTTTTGAGACAGTGTCACACTACATACAGTCCAGGCTGGCGTTGAACTCATTGTCCATCTCAGACTACCTTCAGATTTATGTTGATCCTCTTGCTTCTGCCTTTCAGATTACAAGTGTGCACACTACACCTAGCTCATTTGTTATTTTTAAATATATTTTTATTTTTAATTGATGGGTCATAATTGCACATATTTGTGGGGTACAGTAGGGCCTATGTACACATATATGCAGTGTGTAATTGTTGGGACCAAGTCCCACCGAGGCAGTCTCTCAGGACTCGACCTGATCTTAAAGTCTAACCCAGAGCTTTATTATTCAGTTGAGGGCTGTCTTTTTATGTAAAAGAAGGCAAAGGGGCAAAATGGTGGGGGGGGGTTCCACAGTATTTAAAGGGAAAATGTACTCCCCTCCCACCTGATACCAGGTGGTTTGTATGCAGGAGCGATTAGGTCATTCTGTTGTTAAAAGTGCAAAGGTGAGTTGTTACAGAAGCCATTAGCAACGATTAGATCATAGGTTACCATTAGAATAGTACATTATATAAACATACAATATGTGGCTGCGCACAGCTCATCGGTTGGGTGGACAGTTCCCAAGGAGACAAGTTCCAGCTTCAGAGAGCGGTTACAGGATACAAGGGGGAGACTTTTAACAAAATAGCTGTTTGCATGTCAAGTTCGGTCTACAGTAATGATCAGATCAAAGTAGTTGTCATATTTTCCTTTTGTTATTTGAGCCATTTTGCACATTATATATACTTTTACATCAATGATTATATTTTGGTATTAAAAACCAACACAATTGACCAGTTTTTAGCCACACATTTCAGTCCACACAGTTAACTCAGGCCTTTCTCGGCTGGGATTTTGAAAGCCTGCTCTGCGCCTGCGTAGCCCCACTTTCCGTCTCTGACCCCCTGCAGCCACTGCTCTGGGGCGCCGCCCTGCGCCTTGGACCTTGCGCATGCGCAGTGGCCCCTGCACATCTGGCCTGTGAGTTCAGCTTACTGGCTGCACACAGAGCGCTGGGCTTTTGCGTGCGGCCTCTCTCTTGGGGCAGCTTGTCTCATAGGCAGCAGCGCGGTTCACCCGACTCCTCCTGGTCTTGCTCTCTTCTGTTCACATCTTCCACTGGCCATCGCTGTGGTGGCTCCAGTGGCCGGCGAGCTGCCTCCTTTTGTGTGCTTACTCCTCCCGCTAAAGCTGGTCCTCACCGCACGGTCAGACGCGATCATGCTGCAGACCTTCTGCCACCTCTTCCTCTCTGCTACCAGCAGAGTCCTTCCTGTGGCTTTCTGGTCCTACACGCTGTGGGCTCAGGGACCTCTTCTGCGGTCCAAGGACACAGGGACTTGGAGCACGACCTGCCGCAGCCCATGCTCCTGGGGCCTGCCCCTGCCCTCCTGGGCCCCTGTGTCCGTGCCTCTCCAGAGAGATTCCCTCGAAGGGTCAGTCTGTGACATTGCCCAACCTTGGTCACTGTTCGCACGTGCCCAACGCCTCATGCTCAGCCTACCCGGTGACCTGTGGCCCCGTGGCAACATCTGTCTTTCAGGCTTGTGACATCACAGGGGGGCTGTACCTGAAGGTGCCCCAGATGCCATCCCTGCTGCAGTACTTACTGGTAAGGACAGGAAGGGGTCCCGGGGGTGCTGCAAGGGTGCAGGCTTGGGAGAACCCACGCCTCCGAAGGGTGGATGACCTTGGTCCTCGCACTCTGGTATGCAGAGTGGTGTACAGCTGGTTTTAACACAGTACCTCTATGTGTGCCTGCTTGGTAATTGTCGGATGAATTAAAATGCATTTCTTCACCGGGAAGGATGGTGGAGCCCTGGATTCAGAATTCTGTGAGGCTGAGGTTCAGGATTTCACAGTGCAGCCCAGCTTGGGGGTGTAATTTCATTATACAGACCCTTGGTTCAATCTCATGTACTGAAAAAAAGCCTAGACTTTCAGGATTTTTTTTTTTTTGAGTTGAGACGATCTCACTTTATTGCCCAAATTGGTCTTGAACTCCTGTCTCAGCTGGGAATATAGACCCAGGCCATCAGAAGTCAGCAAGGAGGATCCGGATTTAGTGTTGAGTCTGTGCGTTCAGACCTCTGGTTACTTTTTCCTGTGTTGTACATCAGAGCCCCATCCTCACGTGTTTATTTCTACAGTGGGTTTTTCTTCCTGATCAAGATCAGAGAGCTCAGTTAACCCTCCCACCCCCGATTCACGTCGACTACCGGGCAGCCTGCTTCTGTCACCGGAACCTCATCGAGATCGGCTACGTGTGCTCAGTGTGTCTGTCGAGTGAGTCCCGGACTCCCTGTTCTCTTCTCCCAAGGTGAATTGGGGGAAATTTCTCACCCGTGTCCTCTTTCAATTTTGCAGTATTCTGCAACTTCAGCCCCATCTGCACCACGTGTGAGTAAGTATCTCTGGGCCGTGTGGGTGGCTGCACTTCCACACGGACGGAGCTCACGTGTCCCCTCTGCCCTTTCAGGACAGCCTTTAAGATTTCCCTTCCTCCCGTGCTGAAGGCCAAGAAGAAGAAACAGAAAGTGTCCGCGTGACGCAGCAGAATTTCTTTTGAGGCCGTTACCAGGAGAATCGCGTGGAGAACCTTGGTGGGGGCTGACAGACACAGGCCTGGGGGCCTGGCTTCTGCTTGATGAGCCGCTCGTGGGACGGGTGCCGAGCCGTCCCCCTGGCCTGCACGTCACACCCTAAAGTCTGCTCCACGTTTGTGACTTAGCCCTTTGGCATGTGGTTCTAGGCTTCCAGTCCTCTGCCCCAAGTTGGCATCAACACTGTGAAGTTGGAACCCAGCGTTGGAGAAAGGACCCAGGCAGCGTCCTCGACAGCACTGACCTGCCTGCAGACAGACAGAAATAAATCCCGTGTCTGCATTGAGGCTCGGCTTCAGATATTAGCCGATATTTAGTCTTTGGTCTGACTGCCGTGTATTTGGACAGTTATCCAAATTCTCAGGATAGTATGTCCCCAGACCACTGTATAATCTGACTTTAAATGACGAAGGGAGCGAGAGCCAGGGGCTGCTTGCAAATCTTTCTTCAGAAACAGGGCTGGGGATGTAGCTCAGGGTGCTGCACCTGCCTCGCAGGCACAAGGTCCCGAGTTCAATTTCTGGTACCAAAAAATGAAAAGAATTCTGTCATCTTTTTGATGGGGAAAAAAAGACCAATAGCTGGGCACAGTATCTGTCACACACCTATAATCCCAGCACTATGGGAGGCTGAGCCAGGAGGACTGAAAGTTCCCGCCCGGACCTGACAATTTAACCAGAATCTGTCTCAAAATAAATAAAATAAAAAGGGACTGAGAATGTAGCTCTGTGCAAAGGCCCTGAGGTCAGTCACCAATATTGAAAAAGGTCCATACATTAGTATTGGGAAACTTTGTAGAAGTGCTGAACTGGGCCTGGGGTTATAGCTCAGGGGTCCCTCCCCTGCCTGGTAAGCACAAGGTCCTGGGTTCAGTCCTCAGTACTTGGAGAAGAAAAATTGTTGAACTGAAAACTGAAACTTTTCATAAATTCAGAAAACACTATTTGTAATTTCAACAGTAAAAATTATTTTTCTGTTAACATTTCTAGAGATATTTCCCCTAGACACTTCTGTTTGATGATTTTCCTAGAAATTAATTAAAGGTCATCTTGTTTTTAGTACCTGGGATTGAATTCAGGATCTTGTGTTTTCCAGGCAGGTGCTGTGCCACTAAGCTAAATCCCTGGCCCTAAAAGTCTTAATTTCCGGTATAGTACTGGAGAAGTTTAAGGAATTTGGACCAGTTTGGAGTTTCTGAAAAGTGTCTGAGCAGAACCAGGGATTTAGCTGAGTGGTTCTGGTGTCTGTCCTGCAAGTGGGTTAGATCCCCGGTAACCACATAATAGTAAGTGGGTAACCACATAGTACTGGGCGTGGAGACTCATGCCCACCAGCAGCCAGTACCACATACCACAGTGCCAGGTGTGGTGGCTCACGCCTGTTATCCTGGCAATCAGGAGGCAGAGGCAGGATTGCTGTGATGTGAGTTGGAGGCTGAGCTCAGGGCCAGCCTGAACCACAAAGCAACACCCTCTCTCAAAAAAAAAAAATTGAGCAGGAGTAAATTATGTATAAAACTTTGTATACAAATAAACTCTGTAGGCCATCTACCTCCCCCTTCCCTGTTCCTCTTTTAAGACAGGGTATCTCAGTGTAGTCTAGGCTGACCTGGAACTCACTGTGTAACCCAGACTGGCCTTAAGCTCAGATATCCCGCTGCTTCAAGTTCCCCAGTGCTGGGATTTCAGGCATGGACCACACTGAACTAAGACCACTTCTGAAGCTGTCTTTATTAGATAATTTGGTGTTTGGTTTGGTAATTTCAGATAGATTTTTTATTCTGTATTTACAGTTTTATAAGCAAATATTCAAACATTTTGATGATCATTTTGCAGATATTTATTAGTCTTTGAGTTTGAGATCAATTTGTCTTTTAAAAAAAAATTTACTGCTGGGCATGGTGGCTCACAGCTGTAATCCCAGCACTCGGGAGGAAAAGGCAGGAAGATTGCTGTAAGTTTGAAGCTCCCCTGGGCTACATAGTGAGTTCAGGGCCAGCCTGAGCTACAAAAGTGAGACCCTGTCAAAAAAAAAAAAAAAAAATTTTACTATTTCATAAGCTAAGCATAATGGAAATTTTTAATTTAAGAAATTAAGATCTACAAGTTGTATAATTTCAAATAAGTGAACAAGGCTTGGTTATTTCTTATTTGAAATGTTTTATATGCTTAGTTCTAGTTTTATTTTTAACTGTTGTGTTTATGATTTTGTATAAATTTGCTTAATAAAATATTTAAATTTTCATAGTTGGTTAAATTATTTCCTCTTATTCAGTGCTGATCTTATGTTCACTCAATTGGATTTGTTCATTTTTAAATGGATTTGGTCAATTGTCAGTTTTTACATTTCAAGTTTTGACAAAATTATCCATGAAAGCCGGGCATGTTGGCTCACGCCTGTCATCCCACCACTGGGAGGCAGAGGCAGGAGGATTGCTGTCAGTTGGAGGCTGGCCTGGGCTACATAGTGAGCTCAGGGCCAGCCTGAGCTACAAAGCGAGACCCTGTCTCAAAAAAAAACAAACAATTATACATGAAAGTACTATTACAAATTCCATACAATAATACATTGGTATGAAAGGTTTCACACGTGGTTTATTTTTAAATTTACGGGTTTATTTCTTTTGCGGTACTAGGAATTGAACCCAGAGCCTTTGTATTGAGCTGTATCTCCAGGCCTTCCTCCTTTCTTCCTACCCTCTTTCTGTCTTGCTAGATAAGATCTCACTAAGATGTCTAGGTGGGACTCAGACTTCGGGAGTCTTCCTGCCTCTGCCTTCTAAATCCTGGGTTATAGGTGTGTGCCACTCATCTTGGCTCACTACGGGATTTCTGAGGATACAAATATGAAAAATATTAGACATTTCCTTGTATTTTATGGTGAGAAAATAAATTGGTAACATCTCTGCTACTTGGTGTTTTCATTGTCTAAAGTCAGCTGGTTTTAATGCCAGGAAAGCAGGTTACGTTATTGGACTGTCTTTGCCAATATAATACCTGTCCAGTTCCCCTTTATCAAGTAGACAGAGATACAATCAGCAAGTGGCACTGTATCATACATGCACTGTATGTCAGCGAGCTGGTGCCTGTGGGCCAGCTACTCACTGGGCCTCGCCATTCACCTGGACCCTTGTCAAAGTAACAGGAAAGGGGCCGGGGAGTTAGCTCAGTGGTTCTGGCGCCTGTCTTGCAAGCGCAAGGACCCGGGTTCCATCCCTGGTTAACCACATACAATACTGAGTTTGGAGACCCACACCCAGCAGCAACCAGTACCACATACCACAGTGCCGGGCGTGGTGGCTCACGCCTGTAATCCCAGCACTCGGGAGGCAGAGGCAGGAGGATTGCTGTGATGTGAATTTGAGGCTGAGCTCAGGGCCAGCCTGAACCACAAAGCGAGACCCTGTCTCCAAAAAAAAAAAAAAGTATAACAGGAAGGAGGCAGTGGGGTTCAACCCCCAGTAATGCCCTGAAAAGAAGTAACTTCCGGCATTGACTCTGCTGTCCCAAGAGCAGCCTGCCTACACAAGAATTTGCAGTGTTGGTTTTTTGTTTTGTTTTGTTTTTTTTGAGACAGGGTCTCACTTTATAGTTCAGACTGGCCCCAAACTCACTTTGTAGCCTAGGTGAGCCTTGAGCTCATAGCAATCCTCCTGCCTCTGCCCCCCCTACCCCCGAGTGCTGGGATTACAGGTGTGAGTCGCCATGCCAGGCACTGTGGTATGTGGTTACCGGGAATTGAACTTGGGACCTTGCACTTACCAGAACCACTGAGCTAAATCCCCGGCCCCAACTGTGTTTTTTTTTTTTTTTTTTTTTTTTAAAGCTATTTAGTTAACTTCAAATAATCCACAATGAGATGTGAGAACACTACTATTTCCCTGAAGAGGGCACAGAATATTGCCAACAGCCCCACACACATCATGGATACCCCAGAAAGGCCACCTCCAGCTGGCCTGGGGTTGAGGTTAGGGCTGGCTGTGCACAGCTGCATTGGAATTTGTTTATTTGTTTTGAGACTGAGTCTCTATGGAGTTCATGGCCACCCTGCCTCAGCCTCCTGAGTGCTTGGAACATCATGCCTGTGTTGTATATTGACGGAAATGACAATGTGTCGATGTTAGTGTTTCTGACATGATCCACAGAATAGGGCTGAAGATCTGGCAAGTAACTCGCTGCTGGAGACACTGACTCGGTAGCTCCTAGATGTAGCAGTACCTGCCGGGGAGTTGGCTCAGTAGTGCCGGGCCTGCCCTGTAAATGCAAGGTCCCAAGTTCAATCCTTGGTAATAAATAAATAAATAAATAAATAAAATAAAAATTTAAAAAATAGTGTCAGATGTAGCAGCACCTAAGGTAAGAAGAATGTGATTTGATGTGGTATTAGGTTCTAATCCCAGTACTCAGGAGGCTGAGACAGGAGGACCATCATGAGTTTGGGATGAGCTTGGCTAACGTGGTAGCTCAGTAAAATTGTCTCAAGGGCTCAGAATGAGGCTCAGGGCAAAGACTTAATAAAATGTTTAGTCCCCAGTACCACAAAAATAAAGGAGTAATAATGCCAGGCACAGTTATGCACTTCTATAATCCCAGCTACTCAGGAGGCTGAAGGAGGAGGATTCCAAGATTGAGTCCAGCCTGGTTAACTGAGTAATTTACCAACTCAAAAAAAAAGAGTTAAAGATGCAGCTTATGTGAAAACCTTGGGTTCATTCTCAGGTATCAGAAAAAATTACTCTAATTTTGGGCTGGGGAGTTAGCTCAGTGGTTCCAGTGCCTGTCTTGCAAGCGCAAGGACCGGGGTTCAATCCCCAGTAACCACATACCATACTAGGCGTGGAGACTCATGCCTAGCAGCAGCAGCCAGTACCACATCCCACAGTGCCAGGCGTGGTGGCTCACGCCTGTAATCCCAGCACTCGGGAGGCAGAGGCAGGAGGATTGCTGTGATGTGAGCTGGAGGCTGAGCTCAGGGCCAGCCTGAACCACAAAGTGAGACCCTGTCTCAAAAAACCTAAAAAAAAAAAAGAAAAAAAATTACTCTAATTTTTTTATTATTGTTTTTGAGACAGAGTCTGCCTGTGTAGTTTAGGCTGGCTTTAAACACACTATGTAGCCCAGGCTGGTCTCAAACTCTCAGCAATTCTGCGTTAGCCTTTAAATAGTGCATATTTAAAAATGCATAATCCAGCCAGGCATCGTGGTGGATATCTATCATCTCAGCACTTGGGAGGCTGAGGCAGAAGCACCCCATATGTTTGAGGCCCATACTGGGCTACACAGGGAAAGCTGTTTGGACAATTTTTAAAAATCCAATCCAGGGTCGGAGATTTAGCTTGGTGGTCCCATCACCTACCTTGCACAAGGTCCTAAGTTTGATCCTTGGTAATTACATAGACAATACCAAGTGTGGTGACTCACGCCCACTAGCAATCAGTACCACATACCACAATGCTGGGTGTGGTGGCTCACGCCTGTAATCCCAGCACTTGGGAGGCAGAGGCAGGAGGATTGCTGTGAGTTCAAAGTTGAGTTCAGAACTAGCCTGAACTACAGAGCAAGACCTTGTTTCAAAAAAAAAAAAAATCCAATGGTTTTTACTATATTCAGATAGGTACAACCATTACTATTATTTAGTTCTACAATGTTTCTGTCACTCTAAATAAAAAGAAATCCCATTTGTAAGCGTAACCTC
The DNA here is from genome assembly GCA_004026965.1 of Petromus typicus. Taxonomy (NCBI): domain Eukaryota; kingdom Metazoa; phylum Chordata; class Mammalia; order Rodentia; family Petromuridae; genus Petromus; species Petromus typicus. Next base: position 46,151 of record PVIR01002758.1, read on the forward strand.
AAACTTGCCCTTCTCCTGGCTCAGCCTCCAGGCACAGGCTCTTACTCGAGTTCTTTGAGTGGATCTGTTTGCGGAGTGATGAGACCTCCGTGCAGTGTAAACTCAAAAGAACAAACCTGGAAGAAGGACGAACACGACAGCGCTGCACAGTTAGAGCGCCACAGCCTCGCGTCCTCTGACGTCTCTTCCTTGGAAAGTCCCACAGAAGAGTTTGCTAAGCAGCATACCCCGTTAGGAAGCCAGCGACTGGAGGCTTGCTCTTGCAGTTAGTTGCAGAACTCCAGGGCGACCGAAAGCTCCACTTTGGGAACCTCGCCGGGCCTCCCACTTTGTCAGCATCCTTTACAGAACAGACTCGCAGAAAAAGTGCCAGGTCTGGTAGGCGGGGCCGGGATGCTCCGGTCGGGGCTGGGGGCAGGGTCTCTTGCGGATAGACCAATCATGCGCTGCTCTCGCCTGGCTGGTGGCGGATTGGTAGTTGCCATAGCTGCCGGAATTCGCTTGGCAAGATGGCTGTCATAGGGCGGTGACGTCTTTCTGTGCCCTTCGTGGCTTCCAAGGCGCGGGTGGTTGGCGGCATGGAATTTCTGCCTCCGATTTCTCTCCTGCTAGGGCTTCTTTTGCTGGGTTTCCTGAGGCCGTTGCGGGGGGACCCGGGTGTGTATGGCAGGGCAGGGACTTACAGGGGCCGAGGCTTAGGGGATCTGGCCAAAAGGGGCCCGACTTGGGACCTCGGCCCCGGAAGCCAAAAGCTAAAGAGGCTTCCACACGCACCTTGAGCTGACCCCTCTCTGCCTCTTCCTCCTGTCCTAGTTTTCATCCCTCCTTTTATCCGAATGTCCGGTCCTGAGGTCAGTGCATTCCTGGTCGGAGACGCCGCGGAGAATGTTACGGTGTCCCTGGCCCTGCTGCAGGTCGAGGGAGGTAAGAGTCTGCCCTTCCTGTGGGGTCACCGTGGGCCTCCTAGTCCTCATCAAGAACGACGGTGTGGAAGTGGATGTGTGTGAGTGTGTGTGTGTGTGTGTGTGTGTGTGTGTGTGTGTGTCCAGGCACGCAAACCAAAGCAGGACCCACTTTTCATAATAATGGTATGCTTTCATCCTATTTGGCAGATGAAGAAACTCAAGTTCAGACAGGTTGCCCTTTGCCCAGAGCCACACAGCTTGTACGGGGCTTTCATCCTCTGCCGTCTAGCTCGAGAGCACCCTTCTCTGCGGGATACTGCTTCTTTTCTTAGTTTTTTTTTCCTCTGACTTCAAGGTGGCCTTGAACTCACTATATGTGCCCCAGGCTGGCCTCGAACTCACAGTGATTGTCCCCCTCAGTTTGCCCCGTGCTGGGATTGCAGGATGTGCCGCCACGCACAGCTGGACAGTGCTCTCTTGCACTTCATGCTCCCTTCCTCAGGTGTACTTCCGGCTCCCACCTGTGGCCTGCTGAGCAACGAGACCCGAGACTGGAGTGTGGCTCTGACCCCCAGTGTGGTAAGACCAGAAGCCTAACTGGCATCCCTAGGTCTCTGCGACACACTCGTGATTTGGTCCCTGGTAGCTTTCTCTGTTTAGAGCTGCCGTGTCGTTGTGGGGTGTCGCTGTAGACGCCCATCCGGCCCACGATTCCACACTTAGCATTAGGAGTCTTTGGACACCTTTCAGGGGTTCTGTGAACTATAGGAGATTGTGTGTGAGATGCTCCCCTTCTTTCTTTCATTCTTTTTCAGTACTGGGGATCAATTCCAGGACCTCACACGTGCTAGGCAATTGCTGTCCTAGGGAGCTCCATCCCCAGCCCATCTCAAAACTTGTATTTTGAGACATGGTTTTGCTAAGATGTTAAGTTGCCTGGCTTGGGCTTGAACCTGTGATTTTCCTGCTTCAGCTTCCCACAGTGCTGGGATGCCAGGCGTGATCTGTCATGGTCGGCTGTGCGTACCTTCCTGATGAGAGGGCCACCAGCCTTGGTCAAATTGTCTAATGGGTCTGGGCCCAGAAACGCTTCCTGGCTACTGACCTTGCCCCTCCCGCTTCTGTGTGAGGACTTGCAGCCCTGGAGAGACTGAACATTTCTTCTGAGTGAGTGCTCACTGAGTGCCTAGTGCGCGCCAAGCATGGACTCTGGAGATGAGCAGATGGAAAATACAGCCTCTGCCAGCACCCCTAGATGTCCAAAGCTTGGGGGTTGTTTTTAATGACTTTTTTAAGTGTATTTAAATTTCTACTAGGGGCTGGGCATGGTGGCACACACCTGTGACTCCAGCAATTGGGAGGCTAAGGCAGGAGGATCAGTATGAGTTCAAGACCAGCCTGGGATACATAGTGAGACCCTGTCTCAAAAAAAATAAAACAGGGCTGGAGATTTATCTCAGTGGTTCCGGTGCCTGCCTAGCAAGCACAAGGTCCTGAGTTTAATCCCAGTACCCATGTACAGTGCCGGGTGTGGTGACTCTCACCTATAATCCCAGCACTCGGGAGGCAGAGGCAGGAGGATTGCTGTGAGTTTGAGGCTGAGCTCAGGACCAGCCTGAATTACAAAGTGAGACCCTGTCTCAGAACAAACAAACAAACAAACAAAAAACCCACAGCAAACAAACAACTTCTGCTATTGGGAAGATAACGACACTTTAAAAGTTTCCAGACAGACAGGTAGTCTGTAGCTCAGTGACAATGTGCTTGCCTAGAGTGTGGGAGACCTTGGCTTTGATTCCAGCACCACTAAATAAGTAAGACTAAAATAAATAAAAGAATTAAAAGGTTTCTGACAAGCTAAGTTAATTTATTAGACCTGTGTTTATCCAGAAGTTGTTTGCTTTAGGAATCAGAGCTTGCTACTGTCATTGTTTAGGGTTGGGCTATTGAGAATTCTGTCATCATTGTATGTAATTTTCTTTCGTAAAGTAGACCAAGGTTTATTTTCTGTTATGTGTAATGATAATTGGAGGAGCTCTTTTGAAGTACAGAGGACCCTTGACTTACGAACTCAATTCGTCCCGAGGGCTGGTTGCAATTCAGGTTGACCAGTGAAGGCTCAGGGCTCAGGCCCTGCGTGCCGCCTTCAGAGTCTGCCTCCCTTACACAGGCAGATCTCAGGGTCCTCAGAGAGACAGGCCCAGGATTTCCCAGGTACCCCACACAGGAAAGGGTGTTGTGACATTCCTTCCAGAGCTGTGTAAGGGTTAAATCTGTACCTGAGATCATCTGGGAGCATAAGGGGCCAACATTTCTGGTCATAACTTAGGACTTTGTGAGTTAAAACTAAATTCTGGTCATAACCCATGTTGTCTGCATGGCTGACCGGTTATTTCTCACGGGTCCACTGTATTCTGAAAGTTCAGTAATATTTTCCTTTCAGGACGCACTGGAGGTGACGGTGCGGCTGAACAGGGATCTGCAGCCGGGTGTCTCCAACGAGACAGAGTCCTTCGAGGAGGCCCCGTGTCTGCTCCAGACTCTGCTGGTTTCAGCCGCTCGCGGTTCCGCCTGCCTGGCACATCTCCTCGTTCAGGTGGAAATTTACGCCAACTCTTCTTGGACCCAGGACGCCTCAGGCGAGTAAAGACCTTCGGCAAAGGTTCCAGTCCAGCAGCCCTGATAGTAAAGCGCTAGCTGTGCGTTTGTAACACCCTCTTGATTGTACTTGCCTGCCTCACCTCCCTCAATTTATTCTTTGCATTTAGTGTCCTTATTTTAAGAGGTTTTGTTTTGCACTCTTGTATTTAATTAAGACGTACTTTGCTTTACTGTGTATAACTTTTGTAAACCACTTGAAATCATTTTTGGGAGAAGGAAAAGATTGTTTTTGTGTATTGGTACCTGGGATTCTTTTCTTTCTTTCTTTTTGTTTTTGTGAGACAGAGTCTCACTGTGTAGCCCAGGCTGGCCGCCTTGACCTCTCCGCAGTCCCCCTGCCTCGGCCTCCTGAGTGCTGGGATGACAGGGGCCCACCACCACGCCCCGCCCTTACCTGTCGTTTTTAGCCCGTTGATTTTCTTGAGGATCAACTGTGATTCTTGGCATCTTTGTCACTGGTCCGTCCCGTGTCTCCCGGTGGCTCGCAGTGGCCCCCTCACTGTCATTGCAGTCATGGTCACCGGCTCACCTCAGCTTCACAACCCGCTCCTTTTGAGCTCCTGTAAAGGACACTGTTACGGTGCTCTGTACACATGACCACACCACGCTCTGTGGACGGTCAGAAGCCCGCAGGGCTGTGTCACTTCTTTCATGGCTGAATTTCCTCCGGTGTGTACTTTCCAGAGAACGTGACAGTCATCCCTAACCAGGTGTACCAGCCCCTCGGTCCTTGTCCTTGCAACCTGACAGCCAGGGCCTGTGATGTCCGCTGCTGCTGTGACCAGGTTCGTTCTTTCCGATTATTCGGCACGAAAGGATGATTGCTGGCAGGGTGTGGTGGCAGGAGGCTGAGGCAGGCCAGCTGTGTGGCCGGCCTGGGCCGCACCGTGACTGGAGGCCAATCCGTCTCACCCCCCTTTCAGGACTGCTCATGGGCCGAAAGGCAGCTGTTCCAAGGCGCCTGTCTCCCGGGGGTGTTCGGGGGTGAGGTCAGCCCTCCCTTCGACCAGCTGTGCACGGTGGGGCCCGAAGGCCACGTCCCGGACTGGTTTCCCCTGCTGTGTGTGCAGTCCTCGCCGGACAACTCCCCCTTCCTCGGTCACTTCTATCACGGCTCTGTGTGAGTTCCCGGGTTGCCGCTGGGCAGGGTCCCCAAGTCTGCCGCAGGCAGGGAGCCCTTTGCTCGGGCCTGTGTGTCCTGGGCCCCTGAGGAGTTCATTCTAGATTCTAGGGAGCAAGTGCAGAGCGGAGCCTCACTGTAAGGCAGTCAGTCAGCACAACAGAGAGGGCCTGACGGTTTTCTCAGGTGGGGACAGGAGCTGTGGGCCCACAAGGGCCCGGAAACTTCTATATTTCACAGTATTTCTTTTTGGCACCAGAGATGAATTCAGGTCCTTGTACAGTGAACTGCTGAGCTAAATCCCCAGCCCTTTACTGTTCTGCCGTGTTGAAAATTAACAACCACTTACATCTTTCATAATTAAAGAAAGCAGTTCGTGGTGGTGCATGCCTGTAATCCCAGCAGCTGGGAAGCTGAGGCAGGAGGATCACTATGATTTTGAGCCACCCCGGGCTACATCGTGAGACCTTGTCTGAACAAAACAAAACAAAGGAAAACAAAAGTAAAAACACTGTAAAGGAAGAGTGATACTTTAGTACTGGTGGTGACAGTCTTTCCTGTGGACTGCAGTTCCCCAAGACACCAGCCTGGCTTCGAAGTCTCTCTGCATGCTGTCCCCAGACTCTCCACAGACGCTGGTTACAGACAGGGAGACCCGATCAGGGCTGCAGAGAAGGATGGGTATTTCACTGTGCCGCAGGTAAGGACTTGAATTCAAATTGGCAGACTCCAATGTTAGTCCCCCTCTCCTGCTGGTAACATAACTCGTCTTGCTCTGGAATATTTCTCCCTAAATTACTTGTGGATTTTGTAAGGACTTAACTACTAGTGGCTCTTAATTTTTTAACAAGTCATTTTTAGGCTGAGGATTTAGCTCAGTGGTTCTGGCACCTGCCTGGCAAGCATAAGGTCCCAAGTTTGATTGCTGATAACCACATACAATAATGCTGGATGTGGTGGCTCACGCCTGTAATCCCAGCACTCGGGAGGCAGAGGCAGGAGGATTACCGAGTTCGAGGCTGAGTTCAGGACCAGCCTGAACTAAAAAGTGAGACCCCGTCTCAATTAAAAAAAAAAAAGTCATTTAAAACTTAATCACTGTCTTTGCTAAATCTGAAAATGAACCTATAATATAAAAACCAAATGATTGTCTATAAATTTTCATGGGAGTTATGATTATTCTTTTATTAATTTAATTGATGGTTTCTTTTCTTTCTTAAGGCTTTAAAAAAATTTTTTTAGACAAGGTCTCATTGCACAGTTGAGGTCTGAGTTGAATCCTCCTGCCTCAGCCTCCTTCATGAGTGTAGGATCACAGGTGTGGCTAAGGCGGGAGGGTGGATGACCCTGAGTTCTGAGCCAGCCTGGATACAGAATGAGACATGGTCTTAAAAAAAAGCCAAGATGTCCAGGGTTTGGATGGGAAGCCCACACCTGGCATATGTCGGACTCTGGGTTTCAGTCCTAGGACCCGGAGAACAGTCTGAATTATGATGAACAAGAGAATGTGCAATTGAATGTAACCAGGTGTTTATAGAGCAAGACTGGAGGTGCTGGGGGGCACCCTTGCTTCTGTGAAACAACCCGACTCCTCAGGGCTCCCGGCTGCGGACGGTGAGCCCGCTGCTTGCAGCCGGGCAGTTGGGAAGCAGCAGAAGGGGATTGAGAGACGCTGACCTGTTGTGGTTGTGAGAAGCCAGATGGTGGTATGCCAGCTCCGCCCCTCCCCCAGGTGTCGCTGGCTGGGCAGTGTCTACACCAGGCCCCTGTGGCCTTCCTGCGGGACTTTGACTCGGAGTGCACCACCGACCTGGCGGCTTACAGAGAGCGAGGCTTGGGCACCACGAAGGTGGAGGGCGGTGCTGCAGGAGGTAGGGCGTCAGGGGTGCGGATGTTGGCACCACGCGTCACATCAGCCGGGCGGGCACCAGTGAGCTTGTGAGCATCCGGTCGCCTCTGGATCAGTTTAAAACAGTGTGTCAGCTGTCAATCAAGGATGGAATTTTCTCTGGGAAAAAGCATATTGTGTCTGAATTCATTTTTCTGTGCTTGGGACTGAAATCAGGACCTTTGCACTGAGCCACATCCTAGTCCCTTAAATTTTTAAAGCAGGGTCTCGCCAAATTGCGTGGCTGGGTCCTCACCTGCAATCTCCTGCCTCAGCTTCCCAGAGGACTAGGATTACAAGTGTGTACCACAAGGCCTGGGTGTTTTTGTTTTTTGGTTTTTTTTTAGGTTTTTGGAGACAGGGTCTCGCTTTGTGGTTCAGGCTGGCCCTCAGCTCAGCCTCAAACTCACATCACAGCAATCCTCCTGCCTCTGCCTCCCGAGTGCTGGGATTACAGTCGTGAGCCACCATGCCCGGCACTGTGGTATGTGGTACTGGTTGCTGCTGGGGTGAGTCTCCACGCCCAGTATTGTTATGTGGTTACCGGGGAATCGAACCCGGGCCCTTGCGCTTGCAAGACAGGCGCCGGAACCACTGAGCTAACTCCCCGGCCCATGGGTGTTTTTTTTTTTTTAAATTAAAATGTTCATAACCCAGATTTAAAGTTGATATCGAGTGGCATCTAGTATATTTACAGTGCTGGACAGTTTATTCGTTTGCCTGGTTCCAAAGCTTTTTACCCCCAAAGGAGCCGTGTCCACCTGAGAGCCACTCCCCACCATCTTGTCCCCACCCCCTGCTGCCTCAGCTCCCTTTGTGTCCCTGTCATTTCCCTGTGCCAGACGCGTTACGTGACTGAGTCGTTTGATTCGTGGCCCTCTGTGGCCGGCTCCTCTCGCTTCGTGAAGCGTTCTTGAGGATCCTCCTCCAGCTGTAGTCTGGTTCACTGCTCTTCTTCATGAGTGAATAATATTCCACTGCAGGGAGAACCCGCATCCGTCTGTGCCCCTGTTAGCTCGGACACCGGGCTTCAGTCCAAGTGCTGGTTTGTGCACATGCTGGGGTGACACACAGTGTTCTCGCCTGCCTGTCATTCTTCCAGGAGAGCAACGCCCCGTGTTTTCCACTGACTATGGTGATTCTCCACCTCCACTGTAATTTAGTGCTAGGAGGAGTGGGGGGTTGGGTGCGTGGAGCTCAGCGGTAGAGCCCTTGCCTCACGTGAGCAAGGCCTTGGGTTTGATCTCCAAGCCTGGAAAAAACAAACTTGTATTTTTTTGTAATCTGGGAGTGGTACTGCATGACTGTAATCCCAGTGTGTGGAGGCTGAGGCAGGGGGATTTTGAGTTTAAGGTCAACCTGGGCTACAGAATGAGATCCTGTCTCAAAAAGGAAAACAAGAGGACCAGGGATTTAGCTCAGTGGTGCTGGTGCCTGCCGTGCAAGCACAGGGTCCTGGGTTCGATCCCCAGTAAACACATACAACAATGTCAGACGTGGTGACTCATGCCCACCAACACTCAGAACTACATACCACAGTGCCAGGTGTGATGGCTCACGCCTGTATTCCCAGCCCTTGGGAGGCAGAGGCAGGAGGGTTACTGTGAGTTCAAGGCTGGCCTGGGCTATATAGTGAGCTCGGGGCCAGCCTGAACTAAAAAAGCGAGACCCTGTCTCACAAAACTAAAAAAAAAAAAAAAAGGAAAGCAAAACAACCAAAAGGAGTGGGGAGTGGAGGCCTGTGGTCTGAAGGTCCTCGAAGGGGCGAGTCTGTGGCTGGTGCAGGGCTGGTGAGGCCCCTGTGCGGGGTGGGGGAGGGGTACAGTGTCCCCTTGAGCGAGTCAACACCTGTTACAGACCAAGTGATCCTGCGGTGTTGATCTGCGTGTGTCTTTAGCCACAGTTACGCCCACGGTGACCTACGAGGAAGCAGCTGACCTGGGCAGGTTCCTCAGCACCACAGGTATTGACGTCACGCTCGACGGGCTTGCTGGGGAGGTGTGGGGTCGTTTCCCCCACAACATTTTCCTTGAGGACCGGTGGGGGGGGGTCTCCACAGCCACCTATCTGGGCGGTGTGCCGCTGCTCCTTGCCCCTTCCTGCTGGCTGCCGTGAGCCCCCAGAGGCTGGGTGACCGGCATGTGCTGCAATCTTTGTTTCCTATGGGCTGGCTCCATGTCGCCCTGGGCGTGGCGGAGGGAGTGTGGGAGGAACAGAGGGACAGACGTGTGCCGTCCCAGGACTGGGGACCTAGCGACTGCAGACTTGGGGTGCAGGAGCCTGGAGCGCCCTGGAGATCTGCAGGCAGGGAGAGGACAGAAGAGGGGACAAGGTCCTCAGAGGCTGAGAGGTCCACCTAGGAAGAGGCCTGCAAGTGATAAATATTTTTTCTTTTTCTTTCTGAGACAGGGTCTTGCTCTGCAGTTCAGCCTGTCCTCATACTCACTATGGAGACCAGGCTGGCCTGAACTCATGGCGATCCTCCTGCCTCAGCCTCCAGACTGCTGGGATCACAGGCGTGGGCCTCCACTCACGGCTGATGAAGGTTTGCTTGTATTTGCAGATGCTCCTCTGAGCCGTCCCACAGCCCCCAGAAACGTGACCGTGGAGGAACATTACACTTTTAGGTGGGACAATAACACACTCACTGAAGTCAGTGTCCGGATCGTCAGGGCGGAAGTCAGCGCCCCCCAGACAGGTGCGTGGGTGACGGTGGGGAGGGGCTTCTGCGAGGAGTGTCCCTGCCGTCCCTCAGGTCCTCATAACCAAAGCATGTCCGTGACGTCGGCTCTGTCGCTGTGTTTCTGACTCGCTGCACTCTGTGTATTTCTAGGGCTACTCAGGCAGCGATTCACGGTGAAATTTCTGCACCATAACAGTGGGAACCAAAAGGAGTTCTCTGGCAACCCAGGTGAGGTGACTGCAGCACTCTGACACCTCAGTTTGCCTCTGAGGACCTGGTCGCGTCCTCTGTCCCCTTCCCCGTGGCTGGAAGAAGCTCTCCTCTTTGAGGTACTGGGGAGTGAACCCAGGGCCTTTGCACTGAGCTGCATCTTTTTTTTTTTAGGTTTTTTTGAGACAGGGTCTCACTTTGTGGTTCAGGCTGGCCCTGAGCTCAGCCTCCAACTCACATCACAATCCTCCTGCCTCTGCCTCCCGTGTGCTGGGATTACAGGCGTGAGCCACCACGCCCGGCACTGTGGTGTGTGGTACTGGTTGCTGCTGGGTGTGGGTCTCCACACCCAGTATTGTTATGTGGTTACCGGGGAATCGAACCCGGGTCCTTGCGCTTGCAAGACAGGCGCCGGAACCACTGAGCTAACTCCCCGGCCCTGCACTGAGCTGCATCTTCAGCCCTTTTTTAATGCTTTATTTTGGGACAAGAGCTTGCTAAGTCACTGGGATGCCCAAACTGAGCTTGAACTCTCCGTCCTCTCAGCCTCCCAGAGCGCTGGGATCGCAGGCCTGCGTCACCACGCTCGGCTTGACCTGCTCCTTTATTCTTTTCTGATAGCAGCTTAATTGCTTTACACAAAGTGTCATCCGAAGTCACAGGTTACTGGAAACGTCAGTTTGCGCTCTTTAGCTCCTGGTCTTTGTCAAGAGACCCTGCATTTAGGACGGTGAGAGTTAGCCTCTGGGGGAAACGAGCTGTGGCGGCGGATTCTCCAGGGGGACCCTGGGTGAAGGGACAGGGACTCCCTGTGCCTTCTACCTTAGGTCTGTGTGTAAACCGCCGCCCTCTGATTCCTCCCGTCCTGTTTGCTTCCCGCCTTCCTGCTGGCTCATGACTGTCCAGGCCCCGGGTGGCAGTCGAACACCTGGAAGGCGCCAGCAGCTTTGTATGTGCAGATGATAAAGCTTTAGGAAGATTGCAAACTACATTGCTAAATACATATAGCATCCAAATACATTTCATCTATTTTCTTTTTAGAACACATTTCTTTGAGATATGAGTCTCACAGTGGTGCCCAGGCTGGTCTCGAACTTGTGGCTCAAGTGACCCTTCCACCGCCTCAACTTCTCAGCTAGCCAGCCCCATGAAAATGTGTGCTGCCCCCCACAACCCTGCCCAGCTTGAGGACTGAGCCAGGGCTCTGTGCACGGCAGGCACAGGTACTAGCAGTGCTGTCCCCTAGCTCAAAAACTTTCCTAATTTGTAAAAAATTTTAGACATTTGAAATGTTTGAAAATCACATTTGTGGTTTGAAGGACAGGACTGCAGGACTTCTGTGGACCGGGGACCTCATCTTTAGGGAATTAGCTGTCTACCTACAAGGGCAGCACCAGGTGATGGGAAACGACAGGAAACAAGCGGAGATCATTACTAAATGAGGCCTGGGTGGTGGCCGGGTTCAAGTGCGAACCAGTGAGCCACCGGCATGAAGGAGTTGTGCTGAGCGCCAGGGTCAGGCGATGAGCAAGTCTGCGCTTGTCCTCCAGGCCATGGCCAAGGGCAGCACGGAAGGTGCCGGAGCCAGGCTTCCTTCTTTCCCTTTTGATTCCCTCCAGGCTGCAAGCTGATTGGTCACTGCCAATCACACCCAGGGCGGAGCCTCCCTCTGCAGTGAGCCCACGGTCCACAAGCAGCATTGGGCTAACCCAGTGCCCTGGCTCACTTACTCGTGGGCACGCGTTAACCGTCACATGTGGCTAAGTAGAGAAATAGCCTTAACTTTAGGAGCTGCAGGATAAAGATCAAAGATGAGGGTATTGGAGAGCCAAGGATTTAGCTGAGTGGTTCTGGCATCTGCCTGGGAAGGGCAAAGTCCCAAGTTTGATCTTTGGTACCACAAACCACAATATGGGGCGTGGTGGCTCACACCTGTAATCCCAGCACTTGGGAGGCAGGAGGATTGCTGTGAGTTTGAGGCTAGCCTGGGTACATAGTGAGTTCAGGGCCAGTTTGAACTACAAAGTGAGACTCTATCTCAAAAAATTAAACTAACAGAGATGAGGTATTGGAAGCTCTGAAGCTTATTTTCAAAAGATCCTGCAAAAAAACTTGTATGGGTTGGACATAGAAGCACATGCCTGTCATCCTAGTGGTTGAGAGGGCAGGAGAGTCGCTGTGAGTTCAAGGCCAACGTGAACTATGTGTATAGCAAGAACCTATCTCTAACTCTCCCTACCAAAACAAAACAACAACAACAACAACAACAACAAACCCCAACCAACCAAATAAGCAAAAAGAAATATCTTTGCATGCATCTGATATTCGTGCCATATTTATGGCTAAATTCTCATGTTGCATTTGAGAGGCTGAGGCAGGAGGATCACCATGAGTTCAAAGCCAGCCTCAGCTCCATAGTGAGTTTAAGGTCACCCTGAACTACCTAGCGAGACCTTGTGTCTAAAATCAAAGTACAAATAAAGGAAAAAAACACAGAATATCCTCGTCTATTGAAAGAAAACAAAAAATAAGGAAGGTGCTAGCATTCTCTCCGGGGTATTTGTTTTTCTGTTTCTCTTTTCCTCAGTTATTAGTTTTCATTTGTGCTTGTGTGCAGCACATGCTCACGCTCAGTGTAGGGAATCGGCCCGAGTACACAGCACACCGTGATTCTTTTTTTCTTTCTCCTCTCTCTGAGGATAGCTCAGACAAAGCGTGGCCCGCACCTCCCCTCTCACTGTGCCTCCTCTTCTGTGACTTTTCACCACCCCTTGAGACATTGCATTAAATTAGGAAGGACGCTAACGCTGGCTTATTTTGATGGTCCAGGTTACCAGCTTGGCAAGCCAGTGCGCGCCCTGGACTCTGAGGCTGTGGGCAACGCTACGACTCTCCGCGTCTGGCAGTCAGGTAATCCGCTTTGGCCGCATGGTTAATCCCGGTGCCTAGAGTTAGAAACATCTTCACATTTTGAATCTAATCAAGGAATCAGTTAAAGCCCCACTGGTTCGTTTACTGGGGAGGATGTAGGGACTGTTTTTCATAGTCCTGTGGTCTTTTATTTCGTTTCTTAAGACAGGGTCTCTCTATGCAGTTCAGGCTGTCCTGAAACACTATATAGACCCGGCGGGCCTCACTAGCCGCGATTCTCCTGTCTCAGCATCCCGAGTGCTGAGTGACAAGCGTGTGCCTGGGGTTGGCTTTGTTCATGTTGCTCGTACCGCACCGCTGGTTTTTTGTGAACCGTGTGTGAGTCTGAGCTAACCGGACACTCGAGCGCCGGCATCACTTCCTGTACCACGGGAGTCTGAGCGCCGGACCTACACCCGCATCTGCCCAACCACCGCACTTCCTGTTCAGAAAGACCCTGTGATAGGTCAGGAATTGTGACATACACTGTGCTTTGGGTTGGCGTGGAAAGGATTTGAATTACAGTAAGCTCAGGTTTCTGTTTTTTCTTGCCAGGCAGCGACAGCGCCACTGAGCTACATCCCACCCGTAATCTCAGTTTTTTGAAAACTGCAAACTCTGTTTCCCCCCCATCTTCATGAAAAACTTTGATGTACATTTTTATTTTAATTAAGTAATTGATTAAAATTTTTGATCCTAGGGCCGGACCCAGGGTCTGTGCACTATGCTACCCCCAGCCTTTGTTTTATTCTTTTATTTTGAGACAGGGTTTCGCTAAGTAGCTGAGCTGTCCAGGCTGGAGTTTGCGATCCTCCTGCCTTAGCCGACAGAGTCGCTAGGATTACAGGCCTGCGCCACCTTGTCCAGCTGCATTTTCACTTTGCAATCTTTTCCTTTTAAGCCGGAAGGGGTCTGTGCACCTCAGCGACTCTCAGACCTGTCTTATTCGGAGAGAACGTCCAGTCCGGGTGTCTTTTACAGGTTGGGATCCGTGAAAACTGCTCTCGGCTTAGGTGAGTGCGGAGCCGACTGCACTGTGTGCGGTTGGCTTAAGGCTGATTTGCCCCCTGAGGTCCAAAGACAACAGGAACACGCAGAGCAGAGCGAAGAGAAAGCGGAAGCAAAGTGAGCGGATAAGGAAAGAAGGGAGACCGGCTCCAGCGCTGACGTGAAGGTTGCTGTCTGGGGGCCGAGGCCCTTACCAGCCTGCGGAGGCACAGCCCTGCTGCAGTTTGTTAGGCCACTGGGACCTTCTGTTCCAAGGACTATAAAAAATGCTGCTCGTGGAGGTGCACACCTGTTACAGGTGCCCAGCGAGGCTCAGGCAGGAGGGTCACCACAAGTTCGAGGCCAGCCTGGGCTCAAAAAAATGATTAACAGGGCCGGGGATTTGGCTCAGTGGCTCTGGCACCTGTCTTATAAGCACAACGTCCCAGGTTCGATCCCTGGTAACCACATACAATACTGGGTGTGGACACTCAGCCCAGCAGCAACCAGTACCACATACCACAGTGCCGGGCGTGGTGGCTTATGCCTGTAATCCCAGCACTCGGGAGGCAGAGGCAGGAGGATTGCTGTGATGTGAGTTTGAGGCTGAGCTCAGGGCCAGCCTGAACCACAAAGTGAGACCTTGTCTCAAAAAAAAAAAAAAGATTAGCAGTTCAATGCCATTTGGTACTTTTCATTATATTGTATAATCACCACCTTTATCTAGTTCCAAACATTTCTATCACCAAAAAAGATGTTAAATAGTCACTATTAAGTAGTGACTCCCGGGTTTCTTCCTCTGGCAGCAAGGAATTTCCTTTTCTATTGTTATATTTTGTGTGGATGTTTTCTCACTATTTGAACTAACAGGTGTGTGCACACCATACTGGGGGTAGATTAGCTGGGGTTATTTTTTTGAGACAGGGTTTCCCTTTTGTAGTTCAGGCTGGTCATGAGCTCACTATACAATAGGCCAACCTTGAACTCACAGCAATCCTGCCTCTGCCTCCTGAGTGCTGGGATTACAGATGTGAACCACCAGGCCTGGCATTGTGGTATGTGGTACTGATTGCTAGTGGGCATGAGTCACCACGCCCAGCATTGTTGTATGTGGTTACCAGGGATTGAACTAGGGACCTTGTGCTTGCAAGGCCAGTGCTGGAACCACTGAGCTATATCCCTAGCCCTAAGTTAGCTGTATTTTAAGCCCAGCAAGAAGGCTGCTGCCCCCTGCCCTTCCCTAGCTGCAAAGTCACAGCTCCATGGGAAGGCTGGCAGAAGCAGGGCTCCCCACCTGATTCAGTGCCAGTTTTGCTGGCATCTCGGGTATAGCTGGGACAAGGGGGTCGAGACAGATCTGCTGACTGGGCTGAGCTGCACCCCATTCTCTTGTAGGGAGAGCGTGGCTGAGAGACTCGGCTCGTTAGTACAAGCCACGCATGTCGCAGCGAGAGGCAATTCCGATTCCCACAACCTGAACGACGGCTGGCTGGAAATACTGCGTGAGTCACGCTGCGTCCGTGGGAGGCGGCAGACCCGGGGCAGGGATGGCAGTGCTTGCGCACTGGCACTTGGCACACGAGGTCACTTTTCTTGCTAGCTTAACTGGACAATTGGGTCACCTCTCTAGGCAGGAAGTCCTTTATGTCTCTTACCTCTTACACTGTCTTTCTTGTACTTATTGGTTTATTTATTTAACATATGGTTTTACTGTGCGGTCCATGCTGGCCTGAAGTGTTTGATTTTCCTGCTTCATCCTCCTAAGTTAGAGGGATTTACAAGATGCACCAGTACACCTGCCCTCTTTTTTATGTTAAATTTTTCTTTGGCTTTATGGGTTTTTTTGGAAATAAAGTCTCCCTATGTAGTTCAGGACCTGTCACTCTCTTCCTGTCCCTAATTTTATTTCCTCCTTTTTTGGTAAAATAACAGTATAGGAAAACTATTATTATTCTTTCAAAAATGTATAACTTGACCTGGGACTGGTGCAGCAGACCTGTGATAGCAGCGCCCAGGAGGCTGAGGCAGGAGAATTGCCATGAGGTCGAGGTCACTCTCGGTTAGGTAGTGAGTTAAAGGCCAGCCTGAACTACACAGTAAGACCATGTGTGTCTCAAAAATAAAATACAAAAGAACCCCTGAATGAGTAACTGTTCCTCTAGGCATAGATGCCCCCAACAGCAGCATGGACCTTTCTGCCAGTGGTGCCCTTGGCATCTGCCCAGCTGTTCCTTCCCAGCTGCACATCCGCATCCTCTTCTCAGACGCCGGCGCGGTGGAGGGCATCACACAGTGGGAGATACTTGGCGTGGAGACCAGGTGGGCCTGTCGGATCCGCGGACTCTGGAGGGAGTCAGCTCGATCGAGGGCACACGAGCCTGGAATCCGGCTGCTCCCCAGCGCAGTGAGCAGCAGTGTTGATGGGTGCAGTGTTGATCGGGGATGTCTGTTCCCTCAGCTTTGTGGCAGGGCCTCTGCTAGAGGCTTGGCAGGAGAAGCAGGGCCCTGAGTGCCCCGCAGGCCTACAGTTGCCATGCAGACCAGAGGGCACGCCCATGGGTACAGCTGGCAGCCGTGCCAGCTGGCCCCTTCTGATCTGCTGGGGCTTGGCTATGTCTCTTGAGCTCTACTGTGGTGACCGTGACCTTCCGCAGCAGGCCTCTCTGTGTAAAGTGACAGGATGTCATTAAGCAGGGAGGACACTGGAAAGGTGCACACAGCTACTTACTGGGTCCTGGTTCCCACGGGCTTGCGAATCTTTTTCTCTTCATTTCTGAGCTCCTTCCCTTTTGGTTAACTTCGATCTGGGGAGCTCCTCCTCCAGAGATGGCAGTGCCAGGCATCCGTGAGCTCAGCCAATCATGTGGAAGAGAAAAGATCCAGGCGGACTTCTATTGGTTCAGCGTGGGTCCTTTCTGAACCAATCGCGATGCGGGAGTGGTGGACAGCTCCGATTGGCTTGATGTAGGTGATTCAGGTTGGCACCTTCTGCTCCACTGAACTGAGAGCTGCCCGCAGTAGTTGGGAAAGTTGGGGTACAGGTACCTGAATAAAGGAGGAGGGATTCTGGGTAAGGCTGTATCACCGAATCCACCACTTGGTACTGTCATGAGGATTCCAGGAGACGGGGTATACAAAGCACCCAGCTCTGCTCACAGCAAGACCTCGTCCCGGATTGTTGGCTCTTGCTTCTGTTCTACTGAGAGACAAGTTAACTCTGAAAACTCCTGTTCTGGGCACAGTGGCACATGCCTGTACTCCCACCATTTAGGAGGCTGAGGCAGAGGATCACCATGAATTCGAGGTCAGCATGAGCTACATAGGAAGGTGTCGTCTCAAAAATTACAGAGGGAGCCGGGGATTTAGTTCAGTGGTTCTGTGCCTGCCTCACAAGTGCAAGGTCACGAGTTTGATACCCAGTACCACATATCACGCAGTGCTGGGGCATGGTGGCTCACCCCTGTAATTTCAGCACTTGGGAGGCAGAGGCAGGAGGATTGCTGTAAGTTAGAGACTGGCCTGTGTTACATAGTGAGTTCAGGGCCAGCCTGAGCTGCAAAGTGAGACCCTGTCTCAAAAAAAAAAAAAAAAAAAAAGAATTACAAAGGGAATGAAAACAAAAAACAAACTCCAAACCTCCTGCTCTATAAACGGAGATGGCTGGGATCAGAGGAGAGTTAATAATTTTAGCAGGACAGGTCGGGAACGTTCATTCAGTTCCTTTCCCCTTGTGTCTGTATATGCAGAGCTTTGTGGTGTAAATGGGATCTGCAGACCGAGTAGAGGACCTGAGTGGTCCTCATGGCCCGGGCGCCTCCCCTTCCCCTCCCAGGTTCTCCACTGTGGACTGGCAGTACCAGTGTGGGCTGACATGCGAAGATAAGGCCGAACTCCTTCCGGTCAGTGCCTCCATCTGGTTTATCAAAATACCTGCCCAGCCGCCCCACCCCCTGACAAGGTAATCCAGGTGCTGACCTAGTAGACGTTGTGAGGAGACCGAAAAGTGCAGACCTAAAATAGACTTCCATCTCTCCCCACGGCTTTCACTCCTAATTGTAACCTTCTAAAATGTTTTGCAGTTTCCAGATCAATTTCACAGAGTATGACTGCAACAGAAATGAAGTGTGTTGGCCACAACTTCTGTATCCGTTGACCCGATATTATCAAGGTCAGTAGAGCCATAGGAACATAGGAAGATGTCGTCTCAAAAATTACAGAGGGGATGGCTGGGGGTTTAGCTCTGTGGTTCCGGCGCCTGTCTTGCAAGCGCAAGGGCCCGGATTCGATCCCCGGTAACCATATACTTATACTGGGCATGGAGACTCACGCCCAGCAGCAATCAGTACCACATACCACAGTGCCAGGCGTGGTGGCTCACGCCTGTCATCCCAGCACTCGGGAGGCAGAGGCAGGAGGATTGCTGTGATGTGAGTTGGAGGCTGAGCTCAGGGCCAGCCTGAACTACAAAGCGAGACCCTGTCTCAAGAAAAAAAAAAAGAAAAAAAAAAATTACAGAGGGGGCCAGGGATTTAGCTCAGTGGTTCTGTGCCTGTCTCACAAGTGCAAGGTCACAAATTAGATCCTTGGTACCACATCTATCTATCTTTCTTTTTTTTCTCTTTTGAGACAAGGTCTGTGTAAAACTGTTGCAAGCTGTCCTCAAACTCTTATTAGAAAAATAATTATAAAAGTTTGGTGGTGTGAACCTGTAATCCTAGCACTTGGGAGGCTGAGCCAGGAATATTGCTGAGAGTTTCAGGCCAGCCTGAACCAGGTAGTGAGACTGTGTCTCCAAAACAAAAATTAGAAGAAGTTAAGAAATATTGCCACTTAGTGTTTATTGTTGTCCCCAGGGGAACCATACTCCCAGTGTCTGGCCAAGAGCCTGCTGCTGGTCTTGCTTCTCTTGTTGGCTACGTTCCTCAGTAATCCCTGGGCACGGGTGTGCAAAGCCTGGCGTTCAGCTGACGTCTACCACTAGGCCTTCTCCAGAACGTGCACCTCACTCTGTTCTTATCCTGCGTGTTATCCTGTTATTCTGTTGTTATCCTGCGTGTCTCTGTCACACTCAATAAACAAAATGTCTTATTTTTATAGAAAATTCTTACCAGGGGCTGTGTGCATTTAATTCATTCCTGTAACGGAGCGGATGCTCAAAGCACTGCCAGATACACACACTCATCGCCCATAACTCTAAAACTACTAGTTGAGAAAATCAACTGTGTAAATAAATAAATTAGAAATTTGAGCTTAGTACAATTCCCAGTTATTATAGGGGCTTTATTTACGCCAGAATTAGTCTTTTAAGTTTCCCAGAGTTTTGCTGATTGAAACCTTAAAAATGTGTGGGGGCTTGGGGCTCGGCGGTAGAGGGCAGCCTTAGTTTGGAGCCCTAGAAACGTTTATTGGCTGGGGTGTAGCTCGGCGGTGGGGACCCTGCTCGCTGGGACCTCGGGACTCCGCGGTGATGATGACTGTGTCCTGTGTGGGTAACACTTCCCTCCAAGGCCGATGACTGTGGAGGCAGGAGATTCAGATGCCGGCGAGGCCTCGGAGCGTCGGTTCTCTGGGAGCACTTTGGAAATGGATTTTGACCGCCTGCTTGGACAGGGCCCGGGAAGGAGGGTCCCGGAACAAGAGCTAGGCCTGGGCTTCTGCTAGTGAGAGAGGGTGGGCGGCCGAGCTGTGGGACGCGGCCCGGGGCTGGGAGGTGAGGGTCGCACAGATCGGAGTCGGGGTCTCCCCCGAGGAATGGATTGCTAGGAATGCAGGGACGCCAGCCGATTTTTATTTATTTTTTGAGATAAGTTCTGGCTAAATTGGTCGGGCTGGGTTTGATTCTCCCGCCTCAGCCTCCTTGAGAGCTGGGATTACAGGTGTGCTCCACTGGCGAGCCCGGCTGAAAGCCAGAGGTCTGCAGCAGGCTCCCGTCAGCGTTGGCTAGCAGGGTGGCTCCGGGACGGAGCCGTTCCGAGGTGGCCGGGCTGGGCCGCGAGGCACGGGGAGTCCTCGTCACAGAATTAGGACACGGGGAGTCCTGTTGTTCTATTAACAACAGAATAAGGACACGGGGAGTCCGCTGTCACGCTACTGAAACCCGCAGAAGTTTACCCGACCGACACTGCCACGCCGAGCAAACTCGGGACTGTTCCCGAAGCCCGAAAGCGTCGCTCATTGGTCGGCCGGAGAGGACGGGGGCGGGGCCCACTGCGGGCGGAACCGGAACCGCCCTCTGCCGGGGCGGGGCTTCGCGGCCGGGGCGGGGCGCAGGCGGAACCGGAACCGGCTGTGGCGGGGGCGGGGCCTCGCTGGCGGCCGTGGAGCAGTTGGCGCGAGGCTGCTGTGGCGGCGTCTGCTCGCTGCGGCAGCTGCCCGAGCCCCATGGTGAGGGGCGATCGCCGGGCCGACTGCGCCCCGAGCCGGCCCGCGAGCCAGCCATGGGGTCGCTGTTCCGGAGCGAGCCCATGTGTCTGGCGCAGCTCTTCCTGCAGGCTGGCACGGCCTACGAGTGCCTCAGCGCGCTGGGCGAGCGCGGCCTGGTCCAGTTCCGAGACGTGAGTGTCGGCGCCGCGGCCGCACCTGCCGCTCGGGCCTTCCTGCCCCATTGTCCCGGCGGGGAAACTGAGGCCCCACTGCCGGTCCTGACCCTCCCGGTCAAGCCCTGGCCCCAGGACCTCCCGGGTTTCCGGATTCCCGGTCGGCTGCGCTTGTTTCTGCCCGGCTAGCCCCGGACCGCCCTATCCTGGGTCCCCGCTCACCCGAAGTCCGGGGTGCAGCCCGGCAGTGCCGTCTGGAGTCCTGTCCGGACTCCGGAGTGGGGGCTCCCTCGGGCAGTCAGAGGGTGAGCCGGAAGGAACAAGACTCGCGGGGTGGAGGGGTGATCAAGGAAGGCATCCCAGAGCCCGGGGCCTTGGGGTTGAGCCCCTAATGGGGGCGGGAAGGAGCCGGCCTGGGCACAAGCTGGGGCCGAGGGTCCAGGTGCAGCGGACCGGACAAAGCGGATGGAGCCAAGTGCCTGGCAGGCGGTGCGCTCGGGGCGGGCGGTGCGCTCGGGGCGAGCAGCTTGTGTTTGTGTTGCTCCCTGGAGAGGTGCAGGGGAGGGCGCTGAGGCCGTGGGATGTGGAATGGAAGTCACCTCCACGACAGCTCACCGCAGACACAGGTCTGCCTGTCTGTTTACTTGTTTATTGTTGCCGACCTCCGGGGTCAGGACCTCAGCACAGTCCCTGGCTTTCTTTGGCATTAATAGGCGTTTGTTGAGTGAATGGACAAGCTTTTATTGAGTGTCTCCTATGCCCAGGCACAGTTTTTGGTGCTGAGGACTTGGCGTGAACAAGGCAGCCTGTGTTCTTGGTGCTCGGTCCGGGAGGAGCCAAATCAACACTGGCTGATGATGAGCTGATAAGTGCACCGAGTGTACAGGGCACAGGACCGACACTGGTGGAACCGAAAGTCACTCGGCAAACGTTTTGTGTCCTGGGCCACTTCTGTCATCTGACTGTTTCACTTTGCCTTTTTGGGGGGAAGACCTTAATTTCAAGAGGAAACACCGAGACCTGATACTGATGGTACTTGGGTGGGCCCCGCGGGGCAGCTGGCTCCGTGACAGTGGAGAGCTGTGCCGGGCCCCGCCCACTGCCACTGAAAGGGAATCAGACGCTGTTGTACGTGAGAGATATGTTCTGTTCTCACGCCGCACTCTTAGCTTTGGGACATGGTTTCCTCCCCACCGGAAGGCACAGCAAACTGAACCGCTAAGCCGGGCTGTGTGTGTGTGTGTGTGTGTGTGTGTGTGTGTTTGTGCGCGCGCGCGCGTCCCCCTTCCGTCCGGTGTTTCTTAGTGACTTTACATTCGCAGGGTGGGATCACAGATGTCACCAGTCCTTTCTGGCTCGTGGAGGCGTTTCCTTGAGTAACACTTTGAGTGAAGGGAGAGGCTTGTGGAGGATTTCTGTAGTGACAACCAATGGGATGACTTGGAAAAGAGAGGTTGAGCCGCTCCCCAGAGGGACTCTGGAAGGGGAAGTTCACTCCCTTGTGTGACAGCTGTCTGTCCAAGGAGTCTCCTCTCGGTCGTTCTATGAGGGGGAGAATTTGAAGCAGGAGCCCCATATTCCAGCACAGGTCTCTGCTGCTGGTCTTAAAAGAAAGCTGTGTTAATAGGTACTGTATGTTGCTGACTGAAAGGTGAGTGCCACACCAAAAGAGAAAGGTCCCTCAACACTTGGGCAGATTGCCAGGCATGGTGGTACACGCCTGTAATCCCAGCACTCAGGAGGCTGAGGCAGGAGGAGGCCCGCCACGAGTTTGAGGCTAGCCTGAGTTACATAGTGAGACCCTGCCACCTCAGAAAAACAAAACAAAAACAAATTTAAAAAACTTGGTAAGGTCACCCATGCGAAGGAAAAGCAGTGAGTATATATATGTAATTTGGGATGATGTGTAGTTAGCTCCTACTATTGCACAGAACTGTAGCTCTTTACAAACACTCTACTGTTTACGGAGCCATAACATGCAATTAGGGTTAGGTCGTGCGTGTCACAGAAGAAATACACTTTGGACTTGAGGTGTGGTGTCACACATGGCGGCTTTTGATATACAGGTTCCTTTTCCGGGTCTTACTTCTATACAAAGAAGTTGTGTGTGACTCACTCTGAACTTGGAAGTGGCTACTGGAGACTGTCTGACCTCCAGAAATGGTGCAGAGTGTGATAGGCAGCTGTGGAATTGGAGTTATCTTCCTTCTGCTTAATTCTTTTAAAAAATCAAAACACTGAGCTAGGGATGTAGCTCAATGGCGCCAGGCCTGCCTGGCAAGCCCAAGGTCCTGAGTTCGATCTCTTGTATCTCAAAAGAAAAAACTCAAAACACTGACTGAGAACTGCGGCTCTGGAAATAGGCTTTTCTCGGGCGGTCTGAGTGGTTTTGTGTGGAGTGTGCAGTACCAACTCTGCACAGAGTAAAGGTAGCATTTTTGTCTTAAGGGTCTCTCGCAAGGAATCATTAATGTTTTTATTATAAAAGTGGTATATGTCCATAATGGGAAATTTGGAAAACATGAGAATAATACACTATTTGCATGATTCCAGTACTTGCAGTGTATTACTTCACCTTTATTAATCATATTTAATCTGCTTTTCATATGCAAATCATGGCTCATTTCCTAATTTTATTAAATATTATTTTACTTTTCTTTTCTTTCCTGGGAAATGAACTCTGGGCCTTCCCACTAAGCTGCATCCTCAGCCCTATGGGTTTTTTTTTTAACTTTGAGAGAGGGTCTTGCTAAATAGATAAATGGCCCAGGCTGGGATGAGTTTGCAGTCTTCGTGCCTCAGCCTCCTGAGTCAGGATTATAGGTTTGTGCCACCATACTGGCCTTCAATACCTCTTACTGTTTTAAGGAATTAAGTAGAGCCCAGAGTATGTAGCCACAGCCACAGCCCCCCCCCCCCCCGCCTCCCCATCTTGTGAACTGCAGTAAACTCACAATTGCTTATTTTACCCTCCTCCTCCCGGTCTGGGTCATTTTAAACAAATCCAAGATGTATCATTTCATATTTCATTGAATATCTCTGAAAGAGAAGGGCTCTTTAAAAATGATACAGATACAATGGCTAAACATCTTAATATTAAATGTCTTAATCAAACATCTGGTCATTCAAAACATCAGCTTTACGGTAGAGGTTGTGTGGCCCAACTCTGCTTTTTCTCTTTATTTGTGATCCCCAGGATGAGACCCAGGGTCGCACCCTTGCCTGGCCAACACAACTGCTGAGCTGTAACCCCACCCTTTTAAAAAATTTCCAGACAGTGTCTTGCTGAGTTGCTTAAGCTGGGCTCTGACTTGCAAACCTCCTGCCTCAGCCTCCCAAAGTGCTGGGATTACAGTTGTGAATTATCGTGCCTGGTCAAACCCTACTTTTTTCTTTTTTTATAACCCCATGTTTGCAATACGTGATATTTACACCCCCTGTGTGCAGTTGGTACATGCACATAACACTTTTTTTTTTTTTCAAGACAAGATTTCACTTTGTGGTTCAGGCTGACCCTGAACTCACTATGTAGCTCAGGCTAGCCTCAAACTCAAAGCAATCTTCCTGCCTCTGCCTCCTGAGTGCTAGGATTATGGGCATGCACCACCCTGCCCAGCATTGTGGTATGTGGCTACCTGGGATTGAATTTGGGACCTTGCACTTGCCAGGCAGATACTGGAAGCACTAAGCTAAATCCTTGGCCCCATATAACACATCTTAACCTCTTTTCCCATCTTCCTTCCCTTCCAAACCTTTTATACAGTGTTATTAAGGTGTATCATCCAATTTCCACATCTCAGGGTGAAGTTTCAGTGATTATTAGAAAAAGTGCTTTGTCAGGCAACCATCACTACAGTCCAGTTCTAGAATATGCCACCATTCCGGGAAGATGCCCATTCTGTAGCTGGGTAAGGCAGCCTGGACTACACAGTGAGTTCAAGACCAGCCTAACTGTGTAGGGAGACTGTCTCAAAAAACCAAAAGAACAATAAAAAGAAATAAATTTAGGGCTGGGAGTATAATCAGCAGCAGAGCCTGTGCTTACGTACGCAAGGTCCTGGGCACCAAAATACGGGGAAGTGATACAAAGGCAAGCAATTGGCTTTTAAAGTTTAAAAATGTAAGGCAATTTTTTTTTATCCTTTTTTCAGCTCAACCAGAATGTAAGTTCTTTTCAAAGAAAATTTGTTGGTGAGGTGAAGAGGTGTGAAGAACTTGAACGGATATTGGGTAAGTTTATTTTGCATTTTAATAATGTGCACAGTAATGACTACATAAGGAAATTTGTTTATTTTAGAAAAGTCAGAGATGATAAACTGACGGGCGGAAACAGTTATTTGTGCCCTCCCCATTCAGAAGTATACCCTCTGCCGCTACTTGTGTGCCTTATCATTATGATTTTTTTGTTTTTTTTATCAGGCACAGTCTTGTGTAGCTTAGGCTGGCCTCAAATTCACAGAAATCCTCCTGCCTCAGCCTCCCGAGTGCTGGGGTACACTCGAGGGTGGGCAGCACACCTGGGATTTGTGTGCATTGCTGTTTCACCCTTTTTATTCTTGTGTCAGGACGTGGGGACTCACACAGTTAATGGCCGCTGATCACGTCATCAGCCTGTCCTGTCGTCAGGAGCGTTACTGGCCACTCAGGCTCACATGCTCCCTGCTGACCAAATCAAAGGGGAAAAGGGAGGAAGGATTCATTCAGGCCAGCTCTGAGGAGACCGGGTGGGGGGCTGCCTCCAGGCCGCCCTGCTGTGCACAGGTGTCTTCGGTGTGTCCCCTTCCTGGCGGAAAGGGTCTTGGCCTCAGCCTGCATGTCCTGTCACCCCTCTGTGACCTCGTCGAGCGAGGAGGGGAATGATGTTGGCAGTGGGATCGGCTGGAGGACGTTGGGAGAAGCTACTTGCCTCTAAAAGAAAACATCTAGCGTGTGACGCTCCATTTTGGCCTGCCTAGGACAGGAGCTCTGTCCCCAGGCCAGGTCCTAGGACCGCTGGCTCCACATGCACACGCGGAGGAGAGCTCCTGTCAGGGAGCTGGGGGGTGGGGTTCCAGAAGACCGTTTTAGGGAGGGCCTGGCCAGGTGGCCGTAGCCCAGGAGCTGCTGCTGCAGGCTGGGAGGCTCGGCCCTGCCGGTCCCCGCTCAGTTCTGCTATCCCTGGCATCTTTGGGGTCCCTGAGCGCCCGAGGGGCTGGTGTGTCCCACGGGATGGATGCGTCTGCTTGGAGCAGGCTGTTTTCCTGGCCCTGCTGGAGTCTGTGGTGACCGCAGGCAGGGGAAGGGACAGGTACAGCAGGATTTGCTTTTCCAGTGATGGATGAATGGAGGGCCCAGGGGTGGGCAGAGAACGCGCCTGTGGAGTGATTTCCCAGAGCTTGGTGTCACTCTAGATTTTTTAACTGGGATTTTGAAAATTAACACAAATGTGCAGCCATCTGCATGTTGCCAGGGCCCCAGTAATTTGTGTGGATCATGTTGTTAGTGGTACCACTTTCCTGGCTCACAGCAGGCATAAGGCCCTGGGCGGTGGGTACAGACTGGCACAGGATTTAACATGGGCACAGGTGGGGATGCTGCACATCCAAGACTTCCTGTGGTGTAAACTTTGCAGATTAAAAAGAAAAGGCACTTGTGTCAATTTAAAGGTAAGTTGGGTGAATGATTTGCATTTATTTCTAGAAACCTGTTAAACCTAGTGCTTTTTGCAGGGAAGGTTAAAACAAGATCTTGCTACGCAGTCCAGGCGTAGCTTAGGCTGGTTTGACCTTGTGGCCGTCCTCCTGCCTCAGCCTCCTTAGTGCTGGGATTATTTGGTATATCCATGACAGCTGCTGTAACTTTTTGTATCTAATTTATTTCCCTCTTATTTTTGCAGTGTATCTGGTGCAGGAAATCAGGAGAGCGGATATTCCCCTGCCTGAAGGAGAGGCCAGTCCTCCTGCACCACCTCTGAAGCAAGTTCTGGAAATGCAGGTAAGTTGACCCTGAAGATGCTGGTGGCATCACTGTTGTTTGTTTGTTTGTTTTTACTGTGGATTGATTCCAGGGTCTTTGCAGTGGTCTCCCAGGCCGGAGCTTGTGACCTTGCCCCAGCCTTCTGGAGGGCGGGGCTGCCAGGCATGCGCTATTGAGCTTGGCTCCTTCTCTTTAAGGATGTAGGTCGCGGGCTCCCTTCTAAGTTCTGGGTCCAGAGCCCACGAACAGCAAGTCCTCACTGTGCTGCGTGACGTTTGACAGCACGTATTCTGGGGTTCTCCGGGGCCCCAGGCCTGGGCGGTCACATTGTTCCCAGGCTCCCCTGCTGTTGCCCAGTGGTGTTCAGGAAGCCGGCGAGGGTGGCAGACAGTGCCCTACCCTGTGAGACAGCCTGGGGTCATGTACTGTCAACCTGTCTGATCCTCCTGCAGTTTATTTTTTTGAGAGATGGGCAAGTCCCTATCACTCTATTTATTTTTTAAAATTTTTGGTTTTGCTTGAGATAGTCCAGGCTGTGCTTGAATTCGTTGTGTAGCCCAGGCTGGCCTTGAACGTATGGTGATCCTCCTGCCTCAGCCTCCTGAGTGCTGGGATGATAGGTGTGCAGCGCTCCGAGGGGCACTCATTTCTCGTTTTAAAAGTGAGTGTGGTGGGCCGGGGAGTTAGCTCAGTGGTTCCAGCGCCTGTCCTGCAAGTGCAAGGATCCGGGTTCGATCCCTGGTAACCACATACCATACTGGGTGTGGAGACTCACGCCCAGCAGCAACCAGTACCACATACCACAGTGCCGGGCGTGGTGGCTCACGCCTGTGATCCCAGCACTCAGGAGGCAGAGGCAGGAGGATTGCTGTGATGTGAGTTGGAGGCTGAGCTCAGGGCCAGCCTGAACCACAAAGTGAGACCCTGTCTTGAAAAACCTTTAAAAAAAAAGTGAGTGTGGTGTAGCTGAGCCCCTCCCCTTGCTCTGTTTGCCAGTCTGGGAGGAAGTCGGTTCCGGTTTGGCCAGCGCGTGGCCTCAGGAAGTCAGCCCAGGGCAGGGTGAGCAGCCGTCCAGTTTGGCCTGTCTGATGGATTGGTCAGATACCATTGCAAACAGCTCTGCTGCTTCTAGTTTATAGAGCGGGCACCCGACCTCGGGGAGGCTGTGGAGTGTTTGAATACAGCTGTCTACTGGTTCAGTACACTTTGTAGATGCTGTGGGTCTTTTGCTGTAATGCTGAAGTCCTGCTAAGATTTCTTCTCAAGAGTTTTAAAATCCACTTAGTTCTGTCGGCTGCAAATGCGCAGAAGCTCTTAAGCCAGAGACTAGGAAGATGTATGCTTGGGAAAGGTGATGTACATTTCTTCTGTGTGCGGATCCCAGGGTAGGAGGACTTGGCGCAGGTGGCGGGACAGGGCCACAGCTCACGTGCTACAGTGTCCCTGATAGAGGGGTGGGCAGGCACGTGGAGACAGGGCCTGAGAAGAGGGAGCCAGCTTTGAGTCACCGCTGTGCCGGTGTTCGGTGTCACGCGTGATGTGGATGTTATAGGAGTTATGATGCGTGTTTTCACAAATTTACATAAATACCAGCCCTTAAAAAACACCACTGGCTGTGCTAACCCACCCAAGGGTGTCTAGCCGTGGGACGCAGTAACACATTCCTGTAATCCCTGTAACTTTTCTCTTATCTTTCGTCTTCTTTTCCTTCTCTGTGGTCTTGGCCTTTGTACTGAGCCATATTCCTGGCCCTCATCTCCCTACCTTCCTATATTTTCTTTGAGACAGGTTCTCACTAAGTTGCCCAGGCTGGACTTGACCTTTCGACCATCCTGCCTCAGCCTCCCAGAGTGCTAGAGTGAGGGGCATGTGCAGGCACACACACACGCACACACACGCGCACACACACACACACACACACACACACACACACACACACACCCTGTACTTCACACTGTTAAGTGACTGCTGTCTTACTGCAGGAGCAGCTGCAGAAGCTGGAGGTGGAGCTTCGAGAGGTCACCAAGAACAAGGAGAAACTGAGGAAGAACCTGCTGGAGCTGATCGAGTACACCCACATGCTGCGGGTGACGAGGACCTTCGTGAAGCGCAGTGTGGAGGTCTGCAGTACTGGGCGGGGCAGGCGCGCACTCCACAGAATCCTCCTGCCCAGGGGCTGCGGGTTTTGTCACTGATTGATTTAGATGCGATGCTTCTTCAAAGTGAGAGATCCTGACCCGAGCTGCCCTGCAGTGAGTTCTGTGGCACTGAGAAGAGCCGCGAGACACTCACTGCGTTGGTCGGTTTGAGCAGTAATAGGACTTATTTCCGAGATCCTTTAGCTCGCAGCTGAAAAAGTCTTTCTACAACCATGAGAAAAAATGGGATAGGGAAGTTGAACCCTACAGCTAAATTTTCCTGATTGTTAAGCATAAGAAAGTTTAAAAAAAAGTCTAATTTCTGCAGATAAAGAAATGTGGTGTAGGGCTGGGAATTTAGCTCAGTGGTTCCGGTGCCTGTCTTGCAAGCGCAAGGACCATACTGGGCGTGGAGACTCATGCCCAGCAGCAATCAGTGCCACATAACCACAGTGTCGGGCGTTGTGGCTCACACCTGTAATCCCAGCACTTGGGAGGCAGAGGCAGGAGGACTGCTGTGATGATGTGAGTTTGAGGCTGAGCTCAGGGCCAGCCTGAACCACAAAGTGAAACCCTGTCTCAAAAAAAAAAAAAAAAAAGAAATGTGGTGTAATGTAATACAGGCCAAGGTCCCTTATGGACGACGCTGGAAAGCACGAGGAGCCTCTTGTGGTGCTTCTTGGGTTTGGGGACATCTGGGCAGACCTTGTGGGCTGAGTCCCTAATCATCAAGGATGCGAGTCTCAGTCTTGGACTGTGCTGCCTGCCCGCCTGGTCCAGGAGGAAGGGGTCTGCCCCACTGCCCCGTGGTCACCTGGTCTCGTCCGTGGTTCTCCTTTGCATTAAGCTGGGACTGAATTTGTCGGTGCCCAGTGTAGGACAAATGGAGAATGAGAAGCTGTCTCTTGTTCTGGGTGCTGGGAGTTGAACTCGGGGTCTCACGCTTGCCAAGTGTAGGCACCTGCACCACAGGGCTGTGTCCCCAGCCCAGAAGTTACACACTCACGTTATCTTGGGACCTTTGTGCCGGTTCGTTATGATCCTGAGCTGGGTGGAGGGGACATGAGAACTGCCGCTTGGGATGCCCACGCTCGCTGCTGTGTCTCTTTCTAGTTTGAACCCACCTACGAGGAGTTCCCTTCCATGGAGAGCGAGTGTTTGCTGGAGTATAGCTGCATGCAGAGGCTGGGAGCGAAGCTGGGGTAGGTGACCGCTCTGTCCAGGGGCCCGCGTGCTGCAGGACGCTGTCCCGGTGCCTGCTGGGAGGAGGGCTCCTAGCCAGGTGCCAGGAAGGCTCGCTGTTGGTGCCTCCAGTCGGGAGCAAGGACACTGTGTCCTTCAGCGTCGCTCTGAGTCTGGCTCTGCTTACCGGTCACAAGGCCAGGCGGAGCTGGCTGTCTCTGTACGTTGTCTCCAGGGCTCTTTCTGTCCCTTTCTGCTGACTTGGACTGTGCAGAGTGGACCACTGCAGCATTCGCTGTCCATGAAGCCCGCGGGGGCGTCCAGCTCCATCCCTCCCTCTCCGGCCCCCAGGCCTGTCACCGTCCCTGGGCGCTGAGCGTGAGCCCTAAGGAGCTGGGCCAGTCACAGCTCCATCTGTGTTTTATTTTTCCAGCTCTGGGGATTGAACCCCGTTTCCCTCACTGAGCTATATCTCCAGCCCATTTTATTTTAAAATTAAATTTTATTTAATTTTTCAGTTAACTTTTAAATTTAATTTTTAAATTATTTATTTTGTTTATTAATGTATTGTTTGGGTGGAGTTTTTTGAGACAGGGTATTGCTATGTTGTTAAGGCTGGCCTTAAACTGGCCTGGTCTGTGCTCAGACCCCAAAGTGCTGGGATCACAGCTTGCGTCACCATGCCCAGCTTATTTATTTAAAAAAAATTTTTTGAGACATGGTCTTGCTAGGTTACCTGGGCTGGTTTCAGTCACGTAACCCTCCTGCCTCAGCCTCCAGAGTAGCTGTGATTACAGGTGCGTGCTGTTGCACGAGGCCCCCATTACACTTTTAAAGAGAAGTTTCATAGATACTTCGTCCGGCCCTTGAGCAGCTTCGGAGTCAGGGGCTCCAGCCCGGCCTCAGCTTGGCCAGGAGCACAGGCCCCGCGCTCCCGCTGATGGCATCTTGTCCTTGTGCCTCCCAGGTTTGTGTCGGGCCTGATTCAGCAAGGAAAGGTGGAAGCGTTTGAGAAAATGCTGTGGCGGGTCTGCAAAGGGTACACCATTGTGAGCTATGCGGAACTGGATGAGGCCCTGGAGGACCCCGAAACCGTGAGTGCCGCGACAGACCTGTAGCTGAGTCGAGGCCTCATAGGGCCAGCCGCATCAGCTAGCCAAGCTCCGTGTCTGTTTTATTTATTTATCTTTTTGGTACTGGGGGCTGAACCCAGAGCTTTTGCACTGAGTTGCATCCCCATCCCTTTTTTTGTTTTGAGATAGTCTTGCCAAGTCCCTAACTGGCACTTGCGACCCTCCTGCCTGATCAGTTACACTGTCAGCTGCTGTGCTCGTGTTAGCCCTGTTTCCTGTACATCACCCGTCCATCTGGCACGTGTGCCTCCCCTTTGCTTATCTCCTTCCCTGTCAGTCTGAACAGAAGTCCCTGCCCCTCCCTGGGCGAAAATTTTGTCCCTTGTTCTCTTGTAATCCTGGTGCCTGTGCTGGCCCGTGGGGCAGAGGTGAAGAACCCGCTTTGTTTTGTGTGTTTGCCGGTGTGGTGCTGGGCACCGGACTTGGGGTGCAGCCAGTTCTCCAGCTCACTTTTCACGGAGCTCAGCACTGGTGTGGATTTGTCAGTATACTTGGTTCTCGTTACTCACAGAAATTATGCCCCTTACAGTCACCGTGAGCTGGGCATCGTGGTCCCCACTGACCGTCTCAGTCTCAGGAAGCTGAGGCAGGAGGAGTGGGGGGGTCAAGGCCAGTCTGGGGTGTATAGTGAAACCCTAGCCCAGAAAATGAAAAGGGTTCCCCAGAGCTCTGGGTCAGCACGTGCGGACGCGTTTTTCCCAGCTCCTGCAGCGCCCTGGTCAGGACGGTCCTGTCGGGTCACTGTGGCTGAGCTCGCCTGGCCGCCTGGGCATCGGCCTCACCTGACTCGCAGTCTGCAGAGCGCTGCAGCACAGCTGAGATGCTCTGGGCTTATGAAACGAGTGGGTGGCGTGCAGATACTGAGGATCCGCTGCCTACAGAGGAAGTCACTGAGTCTGAGCTGCGGAGGGTTCAGAGTCTCACACCCAGGGCTGAGTTTGGAGGCTCACACCTGTGATTCCAGCACGTGGGAAGGACTGCCAGAGTCTGAAGGATGGAGGCAGAAGGATTGCCATGAGTCTGGTGCCAGCCTGAACTATGTTGTGACCCTGTCTCAAACAGCCAAGAAAATAAGAGAGAAGGAAAAGTTACACACAGAACTGATGGCCTTCTCTGTTCCTGGCAGGGAGAAGTCATGAAGTGGTACGTGTTCCTGATATCCTTTTGGGGAGAGCAGATTGGCCAGAAGGTGAAGAAGATTTGTGACTGGTGAGAAGCCGCACTTGTGGTTGATCTGTCTGTGCCGAGACCCACTGCCCCTGCGTTTCCCTCGCCGCGGCCACGGCCTGCTGCTGTCCATACTATGATTTCTTTTCTTTTTTGAAACAAGGTCTCGCTCTAGTTCAGGCTGTCATTGAACTCATGACAGTCCTCCTGCCTCAGCCTCCCCAGTGCTGGGATTACAGGTGTGCACTACCTTGCCTGGCTTTCACTGTGTAATTTCTTTGCTGCAAGGCCAGATTCTTAAACACTGAATTTACTTTACTTAAAGTATTTAAAAGTGGAGTCGGGCACGGTGGTGTGTGTCTGTCATCCCAGCACTCTGAGAGGCTGAGGCAGGAAGACCACAAATTTGAGCCGAGCCTGGGCCACTTGAGGGACCTTGTCTCAAAATTAAATCAGAAAAATGGTGACATTTTAATACTAGTCGCAGATTTGGCTGTTTCCCTGGACTGAAGCCCCGTGTGGTCTGAGGACGGGCGTGGGTTTCCTTCTGCGCTCCCTGGGGCTCTCAGCAGTGTTTGCAGCCTGCCTGTCACACACGCAGCATAGGGGCCGGCTCTGCCCGGCCTGAGGGATGCTGGGTGCCCCCTCCACCTTGCTCCAACACGGACTCTCTGGGCTCGGGTTCAAGTGGCCGGGGTCCCCTCCGAGGAGCGGCAGTGCCCCTCTCCTGGGCCGGTAGGACACGAGGGAACAGTGGTGGGTGATGTCAGTGCACTTGAGAAAGTTGCAGCTGGGAGTGAGCTTGGGCCAGGAGAGTGTGAGATAGCTGCATGTGGAAGTGTGCAAGGCCTTGCACCTGCGCTGCGTGAGCCCACGTCTCGGCTGCTCTGCTCGGCGTGCAATGAGCACCGGTGAGTGGCTTCTGCTGCTCGTTTTGGACAACTGTTCTAGTCCCCAGGCTGAGCTCAACTAACTCTGTCCCCAGTTACCACTGCCACGTGTATCCCTATCCCAACACGGCAGAGGAGCGCAGGGAGATCCAGGAGGGGCTCAGCACGCGGATCCAGGACCTGTACACTGTGAGTGAGTGTGTGGGGCACAGGCTGAGCTGGCCGCACGTTCCTGCCTCCCGCTCAGAGGCGCCTCAGTGAGCTGGCGGGTCCCTCACCTCCTCGGGACTTCTGTGGCTCACTTAGCCACTTAGGGTCTGAGGGCGGGATGGGACCTGAGCGTCCTCGGTCCTTCTGGGCCCCAGGAGATAGGTGAGCTCCTGGGAGTGATAGGTGTTCCTCTGGCAGCCCCCGAGGGCTCCGGGCCACAGGCGACAGGTGGCAGCTTCAGACCCGTTTAAGCCAGAGGCTGCGTGGGAAGCAGCCGCTCAGTGACCTCGGGCCCCTCCTGCCAGGTGCTGCATAAGACTGAGGACTACCTGAGGCAGGTGCTGTGCAAGGCCGCTGAGTCTGTGTACAGCCGCGCCGTGCAGGTGCGGAAGATGAAAGCCATCTACCACACACTGAACATGTGCAGCTTTGATGTCACCAACAAGTGCCTCATCGCCGAGGTCTGGTGCCCCGAGGCTGAGCTGCAAGCACTGCGCCGGGCGCTGGAGGAAGGCTCGGTGAGCCCCAGGGAACCCAGGGTGGGGGCAGGGAGTTGCGCAGGGTGCGGAGAAGGTGCTGGGCGGAGGTACAGAGCTGGTCATTCGAAGCCCTGTGTGTTGGGGATTTGGTCCCCTGTTCCAATCTTTTATATTTGATTTTGAGACCAGGTCTTGCTAAACTATTCAGTTGCCTGGCAGCACTTGAATTGGCAACCCTCCTGCTTGGCCTGCAGAGCACTGGGTCACAGCCCTGCACCACCACGCCTGGCGGCGGCATTTGGGTTGCTCTTTGGGGGTTGGAGCCGCGCAGGCAGCTTCTGCAGCTCTCCCACTGAAAGAGAGCATTGTTGTAGCTGATGTATCTTGGAGTTCCGTAACCAAGATAAACAATAGGGACAGACATTCTTTCTCTTTCCCTTCTTTTGAACAGAAAGCTGAAGGGTTGCGGCCCTTCACACTGCTCCTTCCACTCAGTCCGACTTCCCCTTTTCTTAGAACTGGTGTTCTGTGTGTGCCTGTGCCACGGGTCATGTAGCTGCTCCCTGGACAGTTAGGTAGTTTCCAGTTTGGAAGTGCCTGGCCGTGGTGCTCCCTGACCTTGCTGTGTCACCTGTGAGCCTCCCTCCTCGTGGGCCAAGGCCTGGCAGGACCTGCTGGCTCCTGCCTGCCTTGGGCGATGATCCATGTTCTGTGCACCGTCCATCTTCTTTGCCCGTTTACCTTTGGGTTGCAGGTCTCTTAGTAATCTCCACTGCCTCCTGTCTGCTGTCCAGGTACTAACCAGGCCCACCCTGCTTAGATTCCGAGATCAGACGAGATCGGTCATGCTCAGGGTGGTCCTTCCCAAATCAGCCTGTGTCTCAGGAGAACTGTAAACACTGAAGGAGAACATTGTGCACAGCCTTGCCACCCTTACCAGTTAGCGAGGGCACTTCGTCCCCTTCTTGCCCACCCTCGTTGTCTCGAGCGTCCTCTTTCCTGACCGTCTCTGAGCGAGAACGTCCTGAGTTTGCACTTTGCAGTGGTGCCCACGCCCCGCCATGTGCAGCTGCCCCAGCCTGTCCCTCCGCTGCCCTCAGTCCTGCTCCCCAATTCCCGCCCTGCCCAGGACCCATTCCGCCCTCCAAATGGCGACGCGGGCCTCGTGCCGGAGCGCACAGCCCGCCCAGAGCCGTGCGCGGCTTCGCTGGGCGCAGGCCGTGCCTGTCCCTCGGACAGCAGTCTTTCTTCTTGGTGTGAAAGAGAGAGAGCGGTGCTACGATCCCGTCCTTCGTGAACACCATCCCCACCAAGGAGACGCCGCCCACGCTCATCCGCACCAACAGGTTCACCGAGGGCTTCCAGAACATCGTGGACGCCTATGGCGTGGGCAGCTACCGCGAGGTGAACCCAGGTGTGGCACTGATGGGCCCCGGCTAGGGGCCAGGGGAGTTGGGCCAGCGCCGGCGGGAGCACCTCTGCCGGCCGGAGCCCGTGTGCCGGCCACCCCGTGAGCAGCCCCGCCTTTGGCCCACAGCTCTCTTCACCATCATCACCTTCCCGTTTCTGTTCGCGGTGATGTTCGGAGACTTCGGCCACGGCTTCGTGATGTTCTTGTTCGCCCTCCTGTTGGTGTTAAATGAGGATCACCCCAGGCTGACCCAGTCCCAAGAGGTATCCTCTTGGGGGCGCTTGGAGCCCGTCAGTTCTCTGCGTTTACTCAAAGTAGTGACTGCTGGGGGAGGGGTGCCCCTGCCTGCTGCCTCTGAGTGCAGGGACATCTGTCAGGCCCGGCAGTTTTCTTTGTGTTTTTTTGAGA
The DNA here is from genome assembly GCA_004026965.1 of Petromus typicus. NCBI lineage: Eukaryota > Metazoa > Chordata > Mammalia > Rodentia > Petromuridae > Petromus > Petromus typicus. The sequence goes on from PVIR01002758.1 coordinate 81,024, forward strand.
CAACGTCTTGCTGTGTAGCCCCAGCTGGCCTCAGTGATTCCTCCTGCCTCAGCCTCCTGAGTGCTAGGATTACAGGCGCTGGCTGGTTTCCCAAGAAGCGGGGCAGCCATGGTGAGTGCACGCTGAGCGGGGCCCCTCTCTGCAGATCATGAGGATGTTCTTCAACGGCCGCTACATCCTCCTGCTCATGGGCTTGTTCTCCGTCTACACGGGTCTCATCTACAATGACTGTTTCTCCAAGTCGGTGAACCTCTTCGGCTCGGGGTGGAACGTGTCCGCCATGTACAGTGCCAGCCACGCCGTGGAGGAGCAAGGGAAGCTGGCTCTCTGGAAGTAGGCTCGGGCCGGGCCAGGGAGGGCCGGGGAGGTGCCTCACCTCTGTCCTGCGGCCCGTGACCTCCTGCCTCTGCCATCCTTACAGTGACAGCGTCGTGAGGCACAGCCAGGTTCTCCAACTGGATCCCAGTGTCCCCGGAGTGTTCCGAGGCCCCTACCCTTTTGGGATCGACCCAGTGAGTGTGCCGTCTTGTGCCCTGCTCTCAGCTTTCTGGGCGACAGCTCAGTTCAGGGTCAGGAGGAGGGAGCGGGGTGCTGTGGGCACCAGAACCTGGACATTGGCTGTTACCTATGTGTGCCTATGTGCACACACGTGTACATGTGTGTGCCCTGAGCGTGTATCCCCGTGCATGGCTGCGGGAGCCAGGTCAGAGGGCCCCTTGTCCTGTTGCCTCAGGTGTCGAGGCCCTCAGCTTCTGTGAGAGCTGTGGAGACACGTGTGGGGTGGAGCTGCTGGGGGGCTGGGAGGTCCTGGCGGGCTGTGACCGGGGTGGCCTCGGGAGACGGGGTGTTTGCAGGAGGACCAGCAGATGGGCTTGCACGGGTCAGCTCACAAGGTGGAGTCCCTGGGAGGGCCCGTGCTCTTTTGGCCGTGCTGGGAATTGAAGGCAGGCCCTGTGCGTGGGAGGCAAGTGCTCTGCCACGGAGCTGCGGCCTGGGCGTCCACGTCCTGACCCGGGACCCTACACATACTAGGCAGGCAGCTGCCTCCGAGCCCCAGCCGCAGCCCAGCCTGGTCTCCCTCAACCTTCTGGGTAGCTGGGGCTACAGGTTGCCCCGCCATGCCCAGCTGAGTTAGAGCAGGCCAGAGAAAGGGTCTCTGAGTTGCTGTGGAGTGAAGCACCCGATGCTGTGCACCCACAGAGAGGAAGATGGAGACGCTGTGAAGAGCCACTTGGCATCCACATCCTGAGCCCCAGGTCCTCGGGGTCCTGCCGTGTACCCCATCCTCTCACCGTGAAATGGAGCTTGTATGATGCAGTATATCTCCTTTTCAGTCTTAATGTTGGAAACTTTTTTTTTTTTTTAGTTTTTTGAGACAGGGTCTCGCTTGGTAGTTCAGGCTGGCCCTGAACTCACTGTGTAGCCCAGGCCAGCCTCAAACTCAGCAGTCCTCCTGCCTCTGCCTCCCGAGTGCTGGGTTACAGGTGTGAGTCACTATGCCCGGTTTTAATGTTGGAAATTTGAAAGACTTTTACAGCAGTGTTTAGGAGAGAGCACTTTGCAGCCAGATTCACAACTGGTCTTTAAGGAAAGACATGTTCTGGTAGAGGAGCGAAGAACAGTTTGAGGAGGGCGTGCCGGGCAGCGGGGAGAGTGCCCCTGCGGCAGTTGTCTCGCTTCCGTTAATGTGGGGCCGTCCGTGCCCGCCCTGGAGACACTGCTGTCTCGGCTGCAGCGACTGGGTGGACTGCGCACACACAGGACGGCAGGGCTGCTTTGCTTGCTCTCTCTTCCCCTTTGTCTTCCTCCCGGGCCATGCTGATAGACTGATCTCAATCAGCAAGGCGGATGGGTCCCCGTTTCTTTCCTCTAGTTTCCAGCCCCAAATACTCCTTCTAAAACTTCACTTTTATTTCAAAAAAGGAAGAAGCTGGGCCTGTAATCTCAGTACTTAGGAGGCAGAGATAGGATTGCCGAGTTTAAGACTGAGTTCAGGACCAGCTCGAACTATAAAGCAAGACCATGTCTAAAAAAACAGGAGGAAACTGGGTGTGGTAGCACTTTGTGATCCCAGCTCTCTGGGAGGCCGAGGCAGGAGGATCACAAGTTTGCAGCCCAACCTGGAGAACTCAGCAAGTAGTAACACCCTGCCCAGAATAAAAGGTCGAGATGCAGCAAAGGCTCTGGGTTCAACCGCAGTACAGAAAGAAAGGAAGGAGAGCTCTGGTTATCACCATACCGACTGTGTTTGGAGATGATGAGCGGGTGTGTTACACGGCAGGAGTGACTGGGAGCTCGGGACAGCGAGGCCGGCGCGTTCCCCAAGGCTCGCCGCCTTTGTCCCCAGCACAGGGGTAGTGTGGGAGGAGGGTGTGGGCCCAGAGTGGGGACAGGTGGCCTCACAGTTTCCAGTGCCTTCCCTGTCAGCCTTTTCGAGGCTGTGTGGTCAGAGATGCACGTGGGACCCTGGTCCCTCCCCGGGCTGCTGGGCAGTGTGGCCAGATCACAGGCCAAAGCAGAAGACACACTCAGAGCAAGGGCCCCACACAGGACAGCAGCCCTCGAATCTCACCTGTTGGCAGATGTCAAATTAAGTTTATTTTTCTTTTGGTCTTAGATTTGGAACTTGGCCACAAATCGCCTCACCTTCCTGAATTCTTTCAAAATGAAAATGTCTGTGATTTTAGGAATTATTCACATGACTTTTGGTGTCACTCTGGGAATATTTAATCACTTGTAAGTACATGTTTTTGCAAAGCTCTGTTCCTGTGCCAAGCTGGGCGTGCCTCACTTGTGGCAGCGGGCGGCGGGCGGCGGGCGGCCTGGTGGAGCTGCGTGCTCTCTGCTCCTGTGTGGGCTCCTGGGCTCGCGCTCCTGGGCTCTTCATTCAGCACAGGTTTCTCAAGCACCTCCCTTTGGCCTCACGGAGTTTACATCCAGCAGAGAGACAGGCACCACAGAAAGCCATACTTATTTCCAGAAGTGAATTTTGTCATACTCCTTTTCCATTTTAGTGTATTTCTTTTGTCCTGTAGGTCTCACATACTTACTTTCTTTTTTTTAGGCATGGTCTTGCTTTGTAGTTCAGGCTGGCCCTGAGCTCAGTATGTAGCCCAGGCCAGCCTCGAACTCATGGCAATCCTCCTACCTCTGCTTCCCGAGTGCTGGGATCACAGGCATGGGCCACCACGCCCAGCATTGTTGTATGTGCTACCAGGCATCAAACTTGGGACTTTGCGTTTGCCAGGCAGATGCTGGAGCCACTGAGCTAAATCCCTGGCCCTCCTTTTGCATTTTGTATATTAGAAAGCTGTGCCAGGTGCAGTGGAACATGCCTGTAATCCCGGTGCTCGGGAGACCAAGGCACAAGGTTACCTCGAATTCAAGGCCATCCTGGGCTATATAGCAAGACCCTGTCGCAACCAATCAAAGAAACCACGACAACAAGAGAGGTTTTGTTTTCACTTTGTTGAGGAGAGCTAGTGTATAGAATTTAGAGCTTGTACCTTTTTTTAAAAAACCAGACCAATCAGTTCTTATCTCTCAGCCGTAATTTGTGTAATGAATGTAGCACGGTGGCACTCGCTGGGGAGGCTGAGGCAGGAGGATCACTGTGAGTTCGAGGTCAGCCTGGACTGTATAGCAGACCCTGTCTCATAAAACAGAAAACCCCAAAAGGACCAAGGAGATTTGAGTGCTGGTTTTTGCCATCCTCGTGTCTGTGCCCTACAGTCTGAGCTGGGGTGCACACCGTGACCCTGGAGTCACCCGCAGGGCTTTGGTCACAGGATCCGGATGATGTGCGTCTGTGACTGACCTCACTCCCACAGGCACTTCCGGAAGAAGTTCAACATCTACCTGGTCTCTGTGCCCGAGCTCCTCTTCATGCTGTGCATCTTCGGGTACCTCATCTTCATGATTGTCTACAAGTGGCTGGCGTACTCGGCTGCCACCTCCAGGGAGGCGCCCAGCATCCTCATCGACTTCATCAACATGTTCCTGTTCCCAGCCAGCCAGGCCAGTGGCCTCTACCCGGGGCAAGTGAGTCGCTCCCTGCGCTGTCGCACAGCCGCACCCAGGGCTCCCCTAAGCCTCTCCAGAGCCGCAGGGCTGTGATGCTGGGGGAGGGGTGACGCTTGGCTCCTGCCTGCCAGACGGCAGCTCCGCCGCTTCCTCCGGGTGGAATTTTACCCTTCTCCGTGCCTAGTTTCCTCATTTGGAAAGAGAAAAAGCAAAGTCCCTTGTGTGCTGTAGGGCTGCAGGGTCCCCTCGCGCAGGTGTGAGCTCGGCACGGGCCGAGCTGTGTGTCTCACACACTGGGATTGAGCTCAGCCCGCGTTGAGGGGCAGCGCAGCGCTGTCCCTGCTGTGTGCTGAGGCAGGCCTCGCTGAGTCCATGACTGCCCGCGGGCTCGAACCTGCCATCCCCTGCTTTTGCTTTCTAGTTTCCATTTACAGTGTTTTCAGAAAACTATTAGCCAGAGTTCAACTGCCCTTAGAATTTTCCTAATTCTTGGGCCGGGGAGTTAGCTCAGTGGTTCTGGCGCCTGTCTCGCAAGCGCAAGGGCCCGGGTTCGATTCCCTGGTAACCACATAACAATACTGGGTGTGGAGACCCACACCCAGCAGCAACCAGTACCACATGCCACAGTGCCGGGCGTGGTGGCTCACGCCTGTAATCCCAGCACTCGGGAGGCAGAGGCAAGAGGATTGTGATGTGAGTTTGAGGCTGAGCTCAGGGCCAGCCTGAACCACAAAGCGAGACCCTGTCTCAAAAAAAAAAAAAAAAAAAAGAATTTTCCTAATTCTTGTATCAGTCTAAGACAAAGTCACACTGGTCACTGTGTCATTAGTGCTGTTCATCAGCCGGAGGGCTGAGCCTCCGCTCAGAAGTAAGGCGGGAGAAGCCGCCTGGGCTCGCGACTGTCACGCTCATCCCCAGTGCTCCCTGCCTGGCGGCCCTGTCTGCCTCTGCTAGTGTGATCAGTGTCCCAACGTGCTCCGCCCTCCTGCTGCTCTGTGCTCAACAGGTGTACATCCAGAGGGTGCTGCTGGCCGTCACCGCGCTGTCCGTGCCCGTCCTCTTCCTGGGGAAGCCGCTCTTCCTGCTGTGGCTGCACCATGGCCGCGGGTGCTTCGGTGTCAACCGGGTAAGTGTGACTGGGCCGCGTGTTGTGAGCCAGATCTGCTTTTCTGTTTTGTTTTGGGGTAGGTTTTTTTTGTTGTTGAGGTTTGTTTGTTTTTGTGATACTAGAGATCAAACCCATGTGCACATCAAAGCAGGCGCAGCGCCACTGAGCTGAATCCCTGGCTGGTTTTGGTTTTTTGAGACAGTCTTTGTATGTGGCCCAGGTTGGCCTTGAACATGGAGTGACCCTCCTGCCTCAGCCTCCTGGTGCTGGAATCATGGGTGTGAACGATAAGGTCCAGCAACATGCTTTCAGTTAAAGCAAGGATCAGAGCGGAGAACGTCAACCCCACGCTGTCCGTGTGTAGCCAGAGCTGCCGCTGGTGGGGTGCTGGTGTCGCCCATGCAGGGGACCCTGAGGCTAGGGCCTCTGCGACCTGCTTTCAGGCCGAGGCTGTGAGGAGGACGACGCAGCTTTCCCAGAATTCCCACCTCTTGATTCCTCTCTGTAAAGTATTTCTTATTTAAATAATATGATAAAAAATAGGAAATGTGAGAAATCTAGACACAGTGTCCCTGAGTTCCACCTTCTGGTTCTGCGCAGTTGTCCTTGACTCATCTCCTGTGTGTCTAGTTTCTTACTGTCTTCCAAAAACAATCCTGGTATAAATGTACACATGACGTGGAGTTTACCACTTGGACAACGCAGCTCTATGGCGTCTTGTCACCGTCACCACCACCCAGTTCTAGAGACGTTTTCCTTTTCAGAGCCAAGGCTCAGCCCTTGTTGGGTGACTCCCTGGTCCTGTCCTCCAGCCCTGGCCTCCTTCCGTGGTGTGTCTCTAGGAGCCAGGCTACCCTAGAGATCTTTGATTATTTTGTTTTTTCCTTTTTTTTATTAGATTTTTTGAGACAGGGTCTTGCTTTGTGGTTCAGGTTGGCCCTGAGCTCAGCCTCAAACTCACATCACAGCAATCCTCCTGCCTCTGCCTCCTGAGTGCTGGAATTACAGGCATGAGCCACCACACCCGGCACTGTGGTATGTGGTACTGGTTGCTGCTGGGGTGATTCTCCATGCCCAGTATTGTATGTGGTTACTGGGGATCGAACCCAGGCCCTTGTGTTTGCAAGACAGGTGCCAGAACCACTGAGCTATATCCCCGGCCCTGTTTTTTCCTTTTTTTGAGACAGGATCTCACTGTGCAGTCCAGGCTGACCTTGGATGCCACTGTGACCCTCATGCCTCAGCCTCCCAAGTGCTGGGATGACAGGCATGCGCCTCCACAGTAGGCTTTTTTTTTTAAGTACTTGTGATTGAACCCAGGAGCTCTCTGCAATTGAACCTCAGCTTTTTAAATTTAATTTGAGACAGGGTCTTGCTAACTTGATGAGGCTGGCCTCAAATTTGCAATCCTCCTGCCTCAGCCCTAGTAACTGGAATTGTGTTGTGCCACCACACTGGCAGAACCATGTATCTGGCTTCTTTTACTCCATGTAATGCCTGTGATCTGTATCCGTGTTCTAGCATATGCTGAAGCTTCCTTTTTAAGGATCTGTGGCGTTCCATTGGTTGGATGCACTGCTGTCTTGGTTATTTTCGTATCACTGGCACAATACTCCACACCTACAAATTGAAGGCAGATAAATTTATTAGCTCACAGTTTGTCCAGGGTCTAGTCCATCATCAGCTGGCCCCACAGCAGGGGCCATGGCAGGAGAAACAGTCCCTGGCAGGGCAGGCAGGAAGCAGCTGCCTCCCTTCTTCCCCTTTGGCCTCATCCAGGTGACACACCTGTTGGTTGGTGCTACCAGCATCTGTAGTGGGGCTTCCCTCTTCAGTAAATCCTCAGCCACATCCAGAGCTGTGCTAGTGCAGTCTCTGCTAATCCAGTACCACACACCCCGGTCGTTGTTCCCAAAGGCTCCACCTGTGAGCACATGAGGGTTGGGGCCTCCAGATAGGAGCCAAACCAAGGGTCTGTCCATTCATGCATTTGTGGGCCCCTGCACGTCCCACCGTTTGGCCATTGGGAACGATGCTGCTGTCAACATGGCTGCAGAAGTAGCTCTTAAGAGTGTCTACTTTCAGTTCTTTCTTTTTGAGATAGAGTCTTTCGTTGTAGTTCAGGCTGGCCCAGAACTTACTATACAGCTCAAGCTGGGCTCAGACTCGTGTTGGCCATCCTGCCTCAGCCTCCTGAGTGCCGGGATTATAGGCGTGAGCCACCACACCCAGGCTGAGGGTACACGGCAAGTACAGGTGTGGGAGCACAAGTCACTGCACATGTAGTTTCTGAGTCCCTGCCCAGCCATAGCCATCGTAAGGTATAAAGTGCTCTCGCCTTTTAGAGACTTTTAGTCTCAAGGACCTGAATCCTGCAGTGAACCCACTGGTTCCGTCACTAGCAAAGGGCCCTGACCCTGTGCTCGCTTGCTCCTTAGAGTGGATACACACTGGTGAGGAAAGACAGCGAGGAAGAAGTGTCCCTGCTGGGCAGCCAGGACATTGAGGAGGGGAGTAACCAGGCGGAGGACGGGTGCAGAGAAGTGACGTGCGAAGAGGTAATTTTTCTCCTTGCTGTTGATGGTGACTCTGAAGAAGTGGAGGCTTTTGCAGGGATTATTGTGGGAAAAACACCAGTTACTGATAACCTGCGAACACAGCGGGCCGAGTGGTGCTTCCCACACAGTCGGGGCCACGCAGCCTGTCATAACTCGTGGGTCTGGCCGTCCTGCTCTTCTTCATTTCCCCTCGCTGGGGTTACGTGTCATCGAGTTATGGTGGAGGTGACATCAGAGTCGAGGACATTGCCTTGAGAAGACTCATGCAGCAGCCAGGGCCTTTTCAGAGTTGCAGGAATAAAACCCTGGGTCACAGTGGTTTTGAAGGGGAACCCTGTGGCCTGTTGGGGCGGAGGAGTGCTGGTTTGAGGACACAGCTGGCATCTGACTTGGCGGGGTCTTCAGTCCCAGGAGGCAGTGCTTGGGTCTACTTTCTGTTCCCTAAGCTGGTTGGGAGCAGGACAGGACGGGGCCCGTTTTCATCAGTCTTCAGCCAGGGGGAGCTCCTCAACACACACTGCTCTCAGAGGGACCCAGGGTCCGGTGGGCCACGGACACTTGGCCCTCGCTGGCCAGGGACTGTTGTTTTGGTGTGGGAGGGCTCCGTAACAGCAGCACACAGGTAGCCTGTGCAGTCCAGGTTCAGAGCAGAGTTCTGGAGGGTGAGCACATGGCCAGGCCAGCACATGGCAGGCTTGGCCCCGCCAAGCCACTCCTGGCACATGCAGTCCTGTTGGTGCCTCTCCCCAAGGTCACCAGTGCTCTGGGGTCAGGCCCCACCCAGAGACCCCGCTTTAAAGGGCCCACACCCAGTCACTTTGGGACAAGGGCTGAAGCACAGGTATTTTCAGGGGAACACAAGTCAGTCCACAGCAACTGTGGGAAGTCAGAAGAAATAGCCTCCCCCGATGGACAGCATGGTCTGGGCAGACAGAACGAGCTTGCACCCTCCCCTGACCTGCCTCATTTTCTTGGAGAAGAGCTGCTTCCTAAAGGCCAAATAAAATTTCTTACTGTTTTGTTAGTAGGTAACTTAGGGTCTGGATCGGGATGGGTGGTTACTATCTGGGATGACGGGGCCATAAGTAGAGAGCAGAGTGGGAAGAAGCCTCAGCGGGGTCTCACCGGGACTCTGTCTCTGGGGCTCTGTCCGAGTCACTTCCCATCTCTGGCACCCACCACCCTCGATGCCAAGGAGCAGTGTGTGGGTCACGGTTTTGGGTGGGTTTGGGGCCAGGATTCACAGTGGAGGAGCTGTGGGGCCGAGCTCCTCTCAGGGCAGCCAGGAGCAGAGGGCAGGGAGGGGCGGGGATGAGAACGTCACCTCGGGTCAGTGCAGTGGCCGCCTCTGGCCAGCACATTCCAGCCCTGGTGAGTCTGCTGCTGAGTCCAGCACCCGGGTCCCAGCACCATCAGCACATGGAGACACTGGGGGGCGTGTCCGGGCCGGGCCCCGCCCACTTTCCCTCCCAGCCTCGCCCTGGCCGCCCGGCCCAGTCCTCAGACATTCACCAGCCTCTCGGACCAGTGCGGAATCTTGTGCTCCCTGGGGAGTGGCCGTTGTGGCAGTCAGGGTGCTCTGGTTTGGTGCCCTCCGTCCACATTAAGGAACCTGTGGCCTTGGAGCTGGCTGGCCTTCCTGCCCTCACCTTTGATCCCAGAACCCAGGCCTCCCAGTGGCCTCCGGGACATGTCAGGGCGGAAGCAGTGTACACGCAGCATGTGTAACCGGCATGAATTCCCCTCCCAGTTTAATTTTGGGGAGATCCTGATGACGCAGACGATCCACTCCATCGAGTACTGCCTGGGCTGCATCTCTAACACCGCGTCCTACCTGCGGCTCTGGGCGCTCAGCCTGGCCCACGCGCGTAAGTTGCTGGCGGGGAGCTCGCACTTCTGTGGGATGTGCCGAATAACCCACCGGGGGACAAGGTCTGACGCCAGTGGCCAGGCTTATTCCGTCTGCAGCTCGTGCCTGGGCCCGGCCCTGACAGCAGAGCTCCCCCGTGGAGTCAGGGAGCTGGCATAGTTCACAGGCCCCCGGCATGGGCCCTGGCAGGGCCATCGGCCGCCCACGAGGAGGCAGACAGTGCTGGGTTTTTCTTTCTTTCTTTTTTTTGAGACAGGGTCTCGCTTTGTGGTTCAGGCTGGCCCTGAGCTCAGCCTCCAACTCACATCACAGCAATCCTCCTGCCTCTGCCTCCCGAGTGCTGGGATGACAGGCGTGAGCCACCAGGCCCGGCACTGTGGTATGTGGTACTGGTTGCTGCTGGGCGTGAGTCTCCATCCCCAGTATTGTATGTGGTTACCGGAGATTGAACCCTGGCCCTTGCGCTTACAAGACAGGCGCTGGAATCCTCGATCTATATCCCCAGCCCTGGGTTTTTCTTTTTTTAAAAAAAATTGAAAAAACAGTTGAATACATCATGCTCCTAGTCTTTAAAGAGAAGGTTTACTATTTTCTCGTGTTGGTGAAGGTGTTGACGTCTTGACAGAAAGCGGCCTCTCCGTTCCCTTGCAGAGCTGTCCGATGTCCTGTGGGCCATGGTGATGCGTGTGGGCCTCCGTGTAGATACCACCTTTGGGGTCCTGCTGCTCTTCCTGGTCGTCGTCGTCTTCATAGTCCTCACGATTTTCATCCTTTTGCTCATGGAAGGGCTTTCTGCTTTTCTCCATGCCATCCGCCTGCACTGGTGAGTGCCAAGTGTGGTCTTGGACTGGTGTTGGAGAAAACAGATCCTCCCAAAAATACGCACCCTACCCCAGCCTAGGGCCTGATGCAGACCAGCTCTTTGTGCCCTGACTTTGTGTCTTAGTCAGTTTCTCATCACACGACTTAAAGGAGCAGAGGTTTTCTGTGGCTCACAGAGCTCTGGCCCTTGGTTGCTGGCTGGAAGGGGAATGGTGGGGGCGGGGCAGAGCCTTGCTGCCTTGAGAACCCTGGGAAGCAGAGGGAGAAGGGAGGAGCCGGGAATGGGGGTCCCCTTCCAGGCCACACCCATATCCCAAGGGCATGTCAGTTCCGGACCCCTAAGCTCACCACTTCCAAAAGCCTCTGAATATATAAGCCACTTGGGGACTTTCTAGACTAAGCCATAGTAGTTTGGTATCTGTATCAAGACCCTCTGATTAAATTGAAATCTATACTAACAAATACAAGCAAGCTTATGCTTATAGAATGATAGCATGTTTCTTGCCTTTTAAAAATAATTTATTTTTTTGGAGACAGGGTCTTGCTTTATAGTTCAGGCCGGCCCTGAGCTCACTATGTAGTCCAGATGAGTCTCAAACTCACAGCAATCCTCCTGCCTCTGCCTCCCGAGTGCTGGGATTACAGGCGTGAACCACCATGCCTGGCACTGTGCAATGTGGTACTGATTGCGGGTGGGCATGAGTCACCACACCTGGCATTGTTGTATGTGGTTACCAGGGATTAGGAACCTTGTGTTTGCAAGGCAGGCCCCAGAACCACTGAGCTAAATCCCTACCCACACCTTTAAAAAATTTTGAGACAATCTTGCTGTGTAGATCAAGCTGGCCTAGAACTCGTGGTGACTGCTCCACCCTCAGACACCGAGTGCTGGGTGACAGGCCTGCACCACCACAGCCATCTGTTTCATGCCCTGCCTGCAAGTGTGTGTGCCAGTGTGCATACATGCATGCGTGTGTGTGTGTGCGCATGCATGTGTGTGTGTTGCTGGTTAAAGGAGAGGTTCCAGTCGGTGATCACTGGCTTCCAGGCAGGAGGAACACAGAGAGGCCTGGTGAATGGGCTCACAGGAAGCAGAGGGGGTGGGGCCAGAGCGGGAGGTGCACTCTTCCAGGCCACACCCTCGCGCACCCTGTGACCAAACCCCTCCTAAGAGCAGGTCATCAATGTCTTGCCACCTACAGGCTTCCTGGAACATTCTCCGTGAGTGCGTGTGGCAGATGGGAAGCGAGTCCCTCCAGTGTGTTCTCTGGGTTACCGGTCTCCATCTGGTTATGAGCAGTGACCCAGTGGGGACAGGGGCTTCTCTTTCCTGTGCCCGGCCCTCCAGGTGAGGGTCAGTTCCAGGGGTGGCAGCTGGAAGGCGCCCAGCAGGAAAAGGGCATTTGTTTACCTAAGTGACAGTATTTGTATCCAGAGAGCGTGTGTAGTTCAGAACAGGAACAGAGCTACAGGACAGAACGGGATTGTTTACAATTGTAAATGTCGTTTGAAGAAATGTGAGGATGTTACTTCAGTCTTCCACTAATGTATGTGTTCTTTTGTAATTTTTTGTAGGGTAGAATTTCAGAACAAATTCTACGTTGGTGCAGGCACCAAATTTGTTCCTTTCTCGTTCAGTCTACTTTCATCAAAGTTCGGTAATGACGACAACGTGGCGTGATCCTCCTGCTGTCGCCAAGAAGTTTTCAGATTCATGGAGATGATCATGCTAAGAATCTCACCTGTCGGGTCAATGACAGGAAAACCCTGTCTCCGTTGATTGCCTTATGAGACAGCCAAATGGTTCTGTGAGACATACCTCTTCCTCGTGTTAAAGATTTTGTAAAGTTTACGAGTTTCAGACACATAAGTTTCTTTTGGGTTTTTTATTAGGAACACAGGATAAATTAATGCCAGATGTCAGGTTAAAGTTATTTTTAAAAATTCAGAATTGGAGAAGAGAAGCTAATTTTGAATGGCTAATTCAAAATGGTCTTAGATACTTGATTCCTTTTAAAACATTAAAAATACAAAGAATTATCCTGTCACCTGAAGCTGTCAGGTAGTATTTCCCAATAGCTGAAGTCAAGCATAGTTTCATTTTATTTTATTTTTCTTAGTACAAGAATCAAACTTAGGACCTTGCTCTTGCCAGGCAGGTACAGCGCCGCTGAACTAAATCCCTGGCCCTTTTTTAAAAAAATTGAATGATGGATATTCGAAAGATTCACATTTATTCCATTTGAGTAAAATATGCAAATAGCTTTTATTATATGTTACCTAGAATTACAGGTAGGGAATTATCTCTACAGTTTTGATAACTGAAGAAAGTGGGATAAAATACCATTTCTTAAATGGTTTTTCCATTTGTATATTTTTAAGACTATTAACTTTGCATAAATCCAACTATGAAAATTGTACATTTGGAAAGATAGACTGTATGCTGAGCCTTAAAACTGGATGTGATCTCAGAGGATAGAAACAGCCAGTTTGAATGTGGGCACCACCAGTGGCTGTATTACTGAACCAGAATGGTTTATGCTGAGTGAATGAAAGCTTACAAGTCATGTGTGTATATTTTTATAGCGAAATATAAATTATGATATTTTACCATGAAGAGATTACATTTAAAATTTTTTACTTTTAGAATGATTCTAAATAAAAGTCTGTTAAAGGTGGTTAGAGTTAATTTAAACCTTCAAATACTATTTAAATCAGTTGAAAATGAATTCTTGGGCCGAGGATGTAGCTCAATGGCACAGCACCTACCTGGCAAGTATAAGGTCGTGAGTTCAGTTCCTGGTACGAAAAGAAAAGAAAAAATTCTTGTGAAGCCATTAATTTATAAAGATGAACTTTCACTTGATGGTGTTGCCTGGATTTGATCCAGTGCATCTTGTAAATTATGTCTCTGTTTCACATTTTAATCCGCTTTAGATGATTGTTTTAAATGACACCTGCCGTGTTCTCACACTGGTGAACTCCCGAGTGACACACGACGGGCCTGTTTGTTGCCCCGCTCCCTGGGTTGCAAGCGCGGCCCTTTTCATGAGCTGAGCCCCAGGGCGCGCTGCACTGGAGCAGATCTCAGGTGACAAGTGTCCCTGTGCACTGAGGGACAGGAGCCAAGCATCACGTGACACAGCCCTGACTAAGCTTACACCTCTGTTCGGGGTGGAGCTGCTGCTGCTGCCGCCGCCTGATACAAGGCGACCCAAGCCAGTGGGCTTCGTGCTTTCCTGCTTCCTGCTCAGCTGCCAAGACAGCGATGCTCAGGGACTCCTGAAAATCGTCCTGCACCAGAATCTCCGTTTCCCTAGAGAAATGCAACTGAGTGTGTGAGACCATGTAGTCCTGCTGTGCTTCTCACCTGCAGCTCTGACCTCTGTACTCAACTGCGGGAGTCTGTGGCAGTGACAGCGGCACCTCTGTGTCCCCAGCAAGCCCAGGCCTCTGCTACGGGATCAGTAACAGGGACAGACCGGCTGGCCAGCTGAGGTCTCCACAGCTCACTCTACTGTCTTCAAGGGCCCACTTCTGAATTCTAATTAAAATATTTAGGGTCGGGGCCAGGGAGTTAGCTCAGTGGTTCCGGCGCCTGTCTTGCAAGCGCAAGGGCCTGGGTTCGATTCCCCGGTAACCACATACCATACTGGGCGTGGAGACTCACGCCCAGCAGCAACCAGTACCACGTACCACAGTGCCGGGCATGGTGGCTCACGCCTGTAATCCCAGCACTCGGGAGGCAGAGGCAGGAGGATTGCTGTGATGTGAGTTTGAGGCTGAGCTCAGGGCCAGCCTGAACCACAAAGCGAAACCCTGTCTCAAAAAACCTAAAAAAAAAAAAAAATTTAGGGTCGGGGATTTAGCTCAGTGGTGCTGTGCCTGCCTTAGAAGTACAAGGTCCTAAATTCAATCCCTTCTACCAGAAAAAAACGAAATAAAAATGACGCCATGCTGATCTACAAGAAAAACCCCAAAACCTAAACCTTTCCTCCTAGTACAGAACGGAGGCTGAAGGCTCACTTTTTATCTTAGGTAGCTTTTATGTAGAATGTAATTATATAAAGACACATTAGCAGCCCTAACTGTGAAAGGGCTCTGGAAATACAGTTCAAGGCATTTTGCAGACACCAGTCACTTCTGTACACAGCGATCATCCCGAATCACGTTCCCAGAGTGGCTGCTCAGGTTGCTTTTTCACCTTTTCTTAGAATCATTTATGCACAGCATTTGGAAGGCAAGTTTTGCTGTCCCGATAGCTCCTTTCATAGGAAGGTGCTGTGGTCAGGACAGGGCCAAAGGTAGGGGGCAGGCGGCCACATTTGCCGCCGTGCCTTGTGGAGCCCTGGAAAAGGCCTCAGCCTGTCCCTCCGTGAAGCGGCCTGATTCCATCCTCCAGGGGCAAGGACACGGGCTGGGCTGCTGTCCCTGAAGTGGCACCAGGACCCTTGCGCCCTGTGGAATCCCATCTGCAGCGGGACCTGGGGAAGGGACCCCTGCTGCTCATTGAGCGCCGGCCTCATTTTTGGAGGGTCTCTCACCAAGGCCGGACCTCACTGAGTCCCTCCAGCTGGCCCTCCACTTGCAGTCCTCCTGCCCCGCCTTCCTGGGCAGCTGGGGTGCCAAGGAGGTGTGCACCACCATTGGTGGCTAGGAGGACTGAGAACCACCTGACCCCGCATCATCACAGACGTAGAGGTGTTGAATTGGACTCGGACCTTGAGCTCTGCATTGACATCAATAGTTGGGTACCTTTGTTACAGTTCAAGGCAGGCTTGCTCGGGTGGCACCTGCTGTGTCTCCAGAAAGAGGCTGGAAATGACAGGCCACTCACGCTGAGCTTTGGGTCAGGGTTTGAGGAAACAACGGAACAGAACGTGGGCTGTATTATGAAGGGGCTGGGCTCCTCCCTGCCGAGCTACAGAGAATTGGTATTTTGCTCTGCAACGCATGAAAGACAAATCTGCATCTTCCTATGAGTATTGAACTTTTTTTTTTTTTGCTAATGACAAATAAATATATATTTTTAAGATGTGTGTGCTTCGCTTTCCTGTGTTCTGGCCCCGGTAGAAAGCCAAGGGACCCTGCCCTTCGCCCTAACCCTGCGGCCCCGTCCCCTCTGCGGTGCCACCCCTTTCCCCCAATGCTGCCCACGTGGATGAGGGCAGAGGCCCTGGGATCAGGGTTTGACTGCAAAGTGGGCCTGCAGCTGCGGATGGGGGCTCGCGAGGGTCACAACACCCGCAGGTTAAGACCAGCCCCGCGCTGCCGCGAGCCGCGCCGGCCGTTGTCCTGTTGTCCCGGCGCCTGTCGCTACGGCCGCCGTCGCAGAGGACGCCTCGGCCCTGCTCGGCTCCGCTCAGCCGCCGCCAGCGCCATGGACGACCAGCGGGTGCTCTGGATTCGCGACCGCGTGTATGCCGCCTTCGGGCTCTCCGACCCCCAGCTCTTCGAGGAGCTGCTGACTCGCAACGAGGGCGAGGTGGAGGACCAAGTCCTGCACTTCCTCAACTGCAAGAGCGACGAGGAGGCCGCCACCGCGCTCTTCTTCCACCGCAGCACGGTGCCCGAGGAGGTGGAGGTGGAGCTCGGTGAGCCCGCGCGCAGCCCCGGCTGGCCCGGCCGGGTTCAGGCCGGAAACGCCGGCTGTGACTGGAAACCCCACCGCCCGGGGCGCCAAGGCAGGAGGATACGATTTCAGGCCAGGCCTGGGCGACTTAGATCCTCTCCGAATTAGAAAGGGCTGGGAACGTAGCTCAGTGCCAGGGCCCTGGGTTCGAGCCCCGGGAAAACGAATCAAAGCGGAAGCAAACCTGTTGCCGCCCACCCGCCGCCGGGGGCTGCTGGTGTCCTGCCGTCCGGGCCACCACGGCCATGAGGGCGCACCGCCGGCTTGGACGGTCAGCCCCGAGGGGCCGCGAGCACTGCCGGGCGCCTCCTTATACCGGTGCACCCAAACGTTCGTCTCCCAGGGCCGTGGGACCCCTTCAGGTCGGGGCAGCGTGACAGAGGGAACTCCTGGAAGCCACGGGGAGTGGGAGGAGCCAGGAGGGGGAAGGCGTCCCGGGCCACGGCCACGGCCACGCCCCCTTAGTGTCTACTGATGAGGGCCCCCCCCCATCACCTTCCACGCACCTGAGCATTCAGGGGACCTGCTAGGTGGGAACCTAAAAGGTCTGTGAGTGAAATGCTCTGAGGTATAGACGCAGGGGGGTCTCCCGAGCTCACCTTTCACACTCCACCGGTTTTGCAGGCCCAGCTGCGGGGCTTCCACGCCAGGGAGGGCGTCCGACTGGCCCCGGGAACGGCG